>PVKE010001215.1:93054-106851 GCA_004027555.1 Craseonycteris thonglongyai | reverse complement strand
TCCCCCAGTTCAGTTCTCTCTCTGTCTCTGTATCTCTCTCTCTGCCAAAAACAATAAAAAATAATAATAAATAAACAAGGGCCAGGCCCCAAGGGAGGGTGCTTGCTTCCGAGCTTCTGCGGTTCTAGAGGTCCTTGGCTTACAGACACATCACTCTAGTCTCTGGTCATTTTCTCCCTTATTTTCTCTGTCCCTTCTCTGTGTCTCTAAAAATGACACTTGTCATTGGGTTTAGGGCCCTCCTGGATCCAAGACAGTCTCGTTTCAAGACTTTTTTAATATTTATTTTTATTGTTTTTGATGTACAGAGAGAAAGGAGAGGGCCCAGCGCAGTCTCCATAGTTGTGTCATTAGTTTTAGATATAGTTTCACTCCGCAGGTGGGCTGGGGCCTCCTACATGGGAAGCTCAAGCCCAGTAGGTACTGAACTGGGAGCACACCCCAGTTTAGCATATGGGTGCAAACGGCCCGGGGCTGGGATTCGATCCTTGGACCCCAGGACTGCAAAATGAGTGCTCAACCACTGAACCTTCCCCTCATCTCAAGACTCTTAACCACACCTGCAAAGACCCTTTTCCCAAATAAGGTTGTGTTCACAGATTAGGGGATCAGAATGTGGGCCCCCAGTCAGTGCACAACCCATCTGAAACTTGGGCCAGTGACAGAAGGCTGCCCGTGGGCTTTCATGATTTCAGTGGGGCTCTGGAGGAGCCTCGCGGTTACCAGGGCTTGGGGTCCCACTATGGACATACTGTATTTGTGCTCCTGGTTTATTTAGAGGCAGGTCAGCCTGCGCTTTGTCTTCCTTCTCTCTTAGCTCTTTCTCCCATCCCCGCCTTGCCAGACAGCTGCTACCTTCATGAATGATTCAGGCTGAGTGTGTGGCTGGTTGCTCACCTTGCAGTTGTTTGAGAATTTTTAAAATGATACTATGGGCTGGAGCAAGGGAGGTGGGTAGGAGCCAGAAGAGGGTGGAGGGCTAGTATCCTGGGCCCTGGTGGGCCTCAACCCTCTTCAGAGTAGATGGAGGTGGGGAGATGGTGCCTCAGTTTGCCCCTTTGTTAGAACTGAACGTACCAGGCCAGGCCAATCCTTCCTCATCTGTGGGCTTTCCCTCCAGTTTCAAATGGAAATGGCTTAATAGTTTGGGGATATTTAACCCTGTGCTTCTAAACTCATTGGATTGATTACAAAAGCCATGTGTGTGTGGCAGGGGGCAGGGGGGAAGGCATCGCAGACTCTGACCTGTTTTCCACATTTTTGTTGGACTGAGCTGGATGAGGGACCAAAGGGGCTATTCCCAGCCCGTCCTCCCGCCTCCCTCCTGCTCCAGCTGGGTGACCTACAGCCATTCCTGGGCACTCTGGGACTTCCTCTCGCCTGAGACTACTCAGAATAATGCCTCCAGCCTGGGTTCACCACAGAAGAGCTGATGCCCCAGCCTCGGGCCTTCAGGCCAGGCCCCCTTTTCCAATTAGGGTGGGGGCTTCCTCCAGCACCCATGCCAGGCCCTGCCTAGACCCCAGTCCCTAGAGGGACCCCTATCTCTGCAAGGTGGGGCTGGGGGCCCCCAAGATCCCCAGAATTGTCAAAGATCTCATCCTGGACCCCATGTCCAGGGGTCAGCCTCTCCCCTCCCCCAACCCCAGGTCCTCAGGCCAACTGCAAAGTCCCAGCCCCTGTCCACTCAAACCTGCCTGGCCTGGCCCTTCCCCCAGGAACCTACCCTCTCCCCAGGCCCTGCCCCTGAGCTGAAGCAGTCTCTCCACTCTTCAGCCTAATCCACAGCCCTGGGAGTTCAGCTAGTGCTGGGTGCCTCCCAGTTTTAACTCCTTAATCCTCTGAGTAGAAAAGTACTATCAGGGAAGCTGGCATAGCTCAGTGGGTTAAGCGCTCTCTGCAGCCCCGAGGATCGAGTCCTGGCTCTGGCCCCATTTGGACCCGTATGCTGAACTGGGGTGTGCTTTCCATGCAGGAGGCCCCCAGTTCGGTTCTCGCCTGGTTCAGCCCCTGGTTCAGCCCCTGGTTCAAGGGGGTGGCCTCCCATGCAAAAAGCCCCAGCCCACCTGTGTGGAAAGAAACTATGTCAAAAACTGATGACGTACAACTGTGGAGACTGCTCTGGGCCCTCCCCCTTCTCTCTATCTCTTTCTGTCGCTGTCTGTCCCTGTCAAAAACAATAAAAGAAAGAACCTTCACGGCTGAGCCATCCCGGTAGTCTAGGGTGACCAGACGTCCCGCTTTTGGTGGGACAGTCCCGATTTTTAACAATTTGTCCCGTGTCCCACGGCGTTTTTAAAAAGTCCCGATTTTTGGAAAGAATGCACGACAAGCTAGGGAACGGCGGGAGATAGACCAAATTTTTCATCAAGAACCCCCTCCCCGCCGGTCAATGGTGTCCCGCTTTACCAATGTTAAAATCTGGTCACCTTACGGTAGTCACCAGTTGTGCCATAGTTCAGCATATGGGTTTGCATGGGCCAGGGTTGGGAATCGAACCCCAGACCTCGCAGTTGCAAGGCAAGTGCTCAACCTGTTGAGCTATCCTGGCATCCCCACTATCAGCTCCTTATACCGAGCCCAGAGAGGTTGAGTGAGCTGAGCTGCCTGAGCCTCAGCCTGTAAGAGCTTGGCCTAGGCTGCTCTGCCTTCCCCAGAGCAAACAGTCTGGGCTGTCCAACAAAGGGGCAACCACAGTGACCCTGATCCAAGCACACCCTGCCTAGGCATGTGCTCCATGTATGCACAAATCCTTGTACGTGGGTGTCTACTGCAGCCAAGAAGTGGATAGGGCCCAAGTGCCCATTGACAGATGAATGAGTGCACACATGTCCATCTACACAGTGGGACAGTACTTAATCACGAAAAGGAACAAAGCCCTGGCACCACAAGTCATTGGGGATCCTGATGTTCCCACGGTCCCCCAGCTGATGCTGACCCTGATTCTCCACCAGAAGGTGTCTCCCCACACATTGTCCTCTCAGGCAGGGTCACGTACAGCAGAAGCTGGGGGCAGAGGCACAGGACACCTGTGCAACTCCTGCTGGGCATGGATGGAGATGTGTGGGAGCCTGGGCCTCAGGGAAGATAGATAGTAAGCACCAAACGGAGGGCAGCGATGGTTGGTCAGATGCTACACTGGGCCCTGCTGGAAACGGAGAGGCAGACAGGATGTGTGCACAGAGAGGCACCAGAAGCATGGAGATAGCTCAGGGGGGCTTTGCTGAGGCCACGTTCAGTCTGAAGGGAGAGTACCAGCTACTGCAGAGCTGGGCCAGGGTGTGGAGGTGGGGGCTACAAAGGTCCGGTGTCCATGTCCTGACCCCCAGCACCTGTGAATGCATAGAAGTGTAGGGCCTTTGCAGATGTAATTAGCTAAGATGAGGTCACACTGGAGTGGGGTGAACCTTATCTAGGACTGGTGACCTTATAAGAAGAGAGGAATTTGGGGAAGCTGGGATGGCTCAGTGGTTTAAACTCTTACTTTGTAGCCCTGGAGCCCGAGGATCAAATCCCGGCCCCGGCCCAGATGGACCCATATGCTGAACTGGGGTGTGCCCCCGGTTCAGTTATTATTAATTTTTTTTAAGATTTATTTTTATTGTTTTTGACAGAGTGAGATACAGAGACAGAGAGAAGTGGGAGGGCCCAGAACAGTCTCCATAGTTGCACATCATTCATTTTACTACATAGTTTCATTCCACAGGTGGGTGCGGGGCTGCACAGGGCAGGAACTGGGCCGGGGTCTTCACCCCAGTGAGAACTGAACTGGGGGCACCCCCCAGTTCAGTATATGGGTCCACACGGGCTGGGGCCAGGATTCGATCCTCGGTCCCCGGGGCTGCAAAATGAGCACTTAACCCACTGAGCCATCCTGGCTTCCCCCCGGTTCAGTTCTTGCCGGGGCCTATGCGGGAGGCTCCCAGCCCAGCTCCTGCCCTGCGCAGCCCCATGCCCACCTGTGGAGTGAAACTATGTGGAAAACTAATGCTGTCAACTATGGAAACTGCTCTGGGCTCTCCCTCTTCTCTCTGTCTGTCTGTCTCTGTCACAAAACAATAAAAATAAATATTTTTAAAAAAGAAGAGAGGCATTTGGACACTGACACACAGGGAGAGGCCACATGATGCTCTGCCTCTGGGGTGGTGGGGCCATCAGCCTGGGGCACCAAGGTTGTTGGCAACACCAGAAGTGTCCCTCTCATTGCCCCAGAAGGAACCAGCTCACCTTGGTGTCTGACTTCCAGCCTCCAGAACTGGGAGAGAACACGTGTTGTTTTATGTCACCCAGTTTGTGGCTCTTGGTCACAGCAGCCACAGGACACTCCTGCCTTCGACAAGTGTGAAGGCCAGACGGGCAAACAGAGGCCATCCTGCCTGGGCTGGTGACATCACGTGGTAATAGGAGAGCTAGCTTGCTGCCATGGCCTTGCAAAATTGATGAAAAAAAAAAAGATGTCTCAACAAGGAGAGGGAACATGAGCCAAGCTGTAAGTGATCCTGCAGCCATCTGTTCACCCACCTGCCACCTGTCCTCAGGGTCACAGGGCTGCAGACAGTGGCCAGGACTGGGCTGAGAAGAGGCTCTGGACTCCCCGGCAGGTCCTGGCCAGAGCAGGGGCACAGACCCAACTCCACTTACCACAGGGTGGGGACCCCAGACCCAGCCTGGTCACTCTGGCCGAGACTTTATTAGCGGGACAATTCTTTCTGCCCCTCCACCCCTCCAGCACTGGAAGGTGTCTGGGGATAGCTGTGATCATCACAGTAGGGCTGTTCCTGGCATCCAGTGGGTGGGGGCAGGGATGCCACTCAACCCACCACAGTGCTCAGAATGCCCCCACTGAGAGTGACCTGCCTGAATGTCAGCCAAGCTAAACTCTAGCCCCTGAGTCCTCTGCAGTGCCCCCCCCCCCCGAGGTCAGGCTGGATTGTGGGAAACAAGTGGGATCCAGATAAGCTAATTCTTGAAGGATCCAGGCACAGTAAGGCATGTGTCCCCATGCAGCTGGGTAGGACTCCAGGACACAAGGTTTCATAACAGGTAACATATGAAACCCAAGACCACGAACCCTGTTGCCGGCATCAATAGTTTATAGCAGAAAGGAACACTTGGTCTCATGTTTCAGGAAGCTGCTCAGGTGGCCTCGGGGCAGCCTGCCTGGCTGAGGCTCCTGACAGCCTACCTGGGGGTAGTTTGGGCCTTGTTTCCCATCTCAGTCTAAACATATGCAGGTGTTTGGTGCCATGGTTCTACAGAAGCCACCTCTTCCTGGACTGGAGACACTATGTCACCAATTGGCACTCATTCTGATGGGCTGAGAGTTGGGGGTGGCTTGGGTACTTATTTAAAGGGGAGGTCTGGACAAGGTGCAGAAGAATGGGAGGGGAGGGAAGGGGCTGAGGCTGCTACTCCCAAGTTGCATCTCTGAATAAACATTTCTGCAATGAAGATGGACACATGACCAGAAAGCCCATGAGAAGACGCTCACTCGGAAATGCTGATCAAATTCAGTGACATGGCATCTTGACCTCAGGATAGCCACTGTCCACACAGTGGTCACTGCTGTGGGCCAGGATGCAGAGAGGTGGGTGCCCAGCTGCTGGGATGTGAAACAGGGCCTGTGGGAAATGGTGGCTGTTTCTCCAAAGAGTTACCATCTGACGCAGCAATTCCCTCCTAGGAATTCCACTCTAAGAGAAAACCACGCGTCCACATGAACCTGGACATGTGTGTCCTCAGCAGCACATTCACAGTGGCCACCAGGTGGGAACAGCCTGAGTGTCTGTCAGCGGGTGACAAACAAAGTGTGCTTCATCCACACACTGGAGTGTTACTCGGCTGTAAAAAGGAGAGAGGAGCTGACACTTGTCACAACGTGGATGGACCTTGAATACCCGGTGCTCAGTGAGAGAATCCAGACACAAGGCCACACAGTGTGTGATTCCATTTATGTGAAACGTCCAGAACAGGCACATCCACAGACAGGAAGTGGGTCAGTGGTTGTCGTGACTGCAAGACTGCTGACGTGGGCAGGGCTGTTTTTGTTTCTGAGGCTTTTAGACATATTTTTTTACTGACTTTGAAATGTATGTATGTTAAATGTTCATTGTACGTAATAATCAAATAGAAGAAAACAAAAAATCGCCTGTAAGCCCCTCCAAGTCAGTGGTAGCTGCTTTTCACATCAGAGACTGTCCTTTCATATTTCCTATATATATCTGATTATATTATATGGGAAATATGTGGGTATGTAAACACAGATACATGTCTACATAATGTGTGTATATACATATATGTACTGTGTGTGCATTTATACACATATGTATAATCCTGGTCAAGCTACTGTTTTCTAAACATTGGTGGCTAGAAACTACTAAGTATTGTGGTAAATAGTTCACACACCTCTAGAAGGAGGTAAATAAACATGCAAACTCCTAGGTCCTGTTCCTCCCAGATTCTTGCTATTCTGAGTCCACAACATTTGCTTCCAGATGTTTCCAACGTCCATTTCCAACCCGAGTCTTCAGGGACAATGCGGTTTTTGTGTTTTATAAGGCGGATTCATGCTCCAACTGCTATGCATCTCCCATTCTTTGGGTTTTAAACGGTCCTGGGGTCTTCTGTGTCCATTTTTCTACAATACGCTTAAAAACCAACTCGGGGAAGCCGGGATGGCTCAGTGGGTTAAGCGCTCACTTTGCAGCCCTGGGGACCGATGATCGAATCCCGGCCCTGGCCCGTGCGGACCCATATGCTGAACTGGGGAGTGCCCCCAGTTCAGTTCTCATCGGGGCAAGACCCCGGCCCAGTTCCTGCCCTGTGCAGCCCCGCCCACCTGTGGAATGAAACTATGTGGAAAAACCAATGATGTGCAACTATGGAGACTGTTCTGGGCCCTCCCCTTTCTATCTCTGTCTCTCTCTGTCAAAAACAATAAAAAATAAATCTTTAAAAACAAAACACCAATTCAGGTTAGTGTAGCAAAACATTTAAAATCACGGCAGAAGGGGATGCTGGGATGGCTCAGCGGGCTGAGCTCTCAATCTTGCAGCCCTGGGGTCCCAGGGTTGAATCCTGGCCTCGGCCTCTGCGGACCCATATGCTGAACTGGGGTGTACCCCCAGCTCAGTTCTCACTGGGGTGAGCCTCCTATGTGGGAGTCCCCTGGTTCAGCTCCTGCCCTAGGCGTGCTTCCCTTACGGGAGGCCCCCTGCTCGGGGGAGCATGCCTCCCATGCGGAGGCCCCCTGGCTGAGTCCTGCCCTGTGCAGCCTCACCCCCACCTGTGGAATGAAACTATGTAGAAAACTGATGTGCAACTATGGAGACTGCTCTTTCTAGGCCCTCCCTCTTCTCTCTGTTTCTATCTCTCTGTCTCTCTTTGTGTTTCTCTCTGTCAAAAACAATAAAAATAAATCTTAAAAAAAACCCGGCAGAAGAACAAACACCCCCTGCAGTCCAGAGGTAACACCGCCAGTGGAGTGGACCTGGCCTCATTGAGAAGGGTCTTCAAAGGCTCTCCCATTCCCTTGTCCCTTACTCTATGCCCTGAAACTTTATGGATGACATTAACATTTCTTCTGAAACATCTCCCCCCCCGAAAATATGATAAAACTGCTCTTTTTACTATATTCAAGTTTACAGCTCAGCAGCATCAAGTACATTTATGTTTTTGTCAACTGTCACCACCATCTATTCATCCCTACAACTTTCTTATCTTTTCTGAGATGCTGAAAGTATCATCTTACCATGTGCCCAGTCATTGGCCTTGACAGTCACATGTTCTCCTGGTCACCAGGCCATGTGGGAGTGGGGGCCACCATCCCCTCACCCTGAATCTGGGTGTGCAGGCAGCCCAACAGACACAGGTCCAGAGAGAATGGCCCCACCCCACATTCCAGATGGCCTGGGACCTGCTGCAACCCTGGGCTCTCCATATCTCCATATCTGCAACCAGCCCAGTACCCAGAGCAGGAAAAACCCAGAAAGACCAAGATTATGTCCCTTCCCCTAAAATCCACATCCTTATTGTTAAAAGGAAGACACATTCCCGCCCTCCACCATCCCTCCACCCCAGTCCCCAGCTTCTCTGGCCAATAGAATTTAAATTCCTGGGCATGATCCAGGAGGAAAGTTCTAGAATAAGTTGGGCAAATGCAGGCCCCTTTCTGCTGAAGATAAAATAGGTCCAATGATAAAAAACAAACATACTGGGATGCTGGTATTTATCTCCAAAGCATGGAATGCTGTGTCATTTCCAGACATTGTGTAGGGTTCCGGCAGAGCCAGGTCAAGGCCCTAAAAACACAGCTTTTAAAATATCCCATTCCTCCAACAACCTGCAAAGTTCATGGCTTTATTTCCCTTGTGAAGCTTTTGTTTCTGGAACCTTCAAGGGGAAAAATTCAAACCATGAAGGACTCCCTGCCCAGACCCTCAAAAGCTCCTTACATTGAAGCTGCCGGATGAAAGGTGATCTTGACCTGGCAGGAAAGCAAAATTCCTTAGCGTTAATAATTTTCTTTGCTCCTTCCCGTGTAGCACAGAGGCTGCAGGGAGCCTGGGGTGGCCCTGGTCTTGGGAGGGGACTGGGTCACATTCCCAGCATTCCTTCTCTGTCCCCACTTGTTTGTTTGCTAGTTTTAAATGAGATGCCCCAGGAATGAACTCCCTTTTTCTTTTGTATTGTGTTTTTTTTTTTAAATATATTTTTATTTATTTATTTTTATTTTTGACAGAGAGAGAGAGAGAGAGATACAGAGACAGAGAGAGAACTGAAGTGGGGGAGCTCCCAGTTCAGCATATGGGTCCGCACGGGCCGGGGCCAGGATTCGATCCCTGGTCCCTAGCGCTGCAAAGTGAGCGCTTAACCCACTGAGCCATCCCGGCTTCCCCTCTTTTGTATTCTGCAGGGCTGGCCTTTAGGGACTTTTTGCTCATCTTAGAACTACTGGCTGTCTAAGCCCCAGGATATGCAGTACCCTCCCAGGCTGCACACTGCCAGCCACTCAGCTGGCACACCGCAGGCCGTCCTCCACCAGAGCGGTCCACCCGCTGGCTGAAACAGCTGTGCCTCCCCTACTTTGTCGATGGGGGAGGAAGGCTGGTCATGGACAGGGCAGGGGTCAGAATTTCCAACACCACTTTGACAGTGGTCAGCTTGGAGGGCTGACATCCAGCTTCCTGGTGGGGAAACCAAGGCAGTGGTTGAAGTCACCCCAGATCCTCATCTGGATCTGAAACCTGTTGGGTGTGTTTCTGTCCCCAGTGCCCTATGCATGGTGGGCTCCTCAGAGAGGGACAGACTGAACCAGGTGGGGCTTTGGGGGCGGTGGGTCATTTCTGGGACAGTTTTACTGCCCTAACCTAGGAAGGCTGCCTCCCTGTGTGTCTGTGACCTCCTCCAGGAAGGACAGCAGGGTCAAACCAGGTAGGAGTGGGGTCGGCAAGCCTTAGAGCATGGTTGAAATGAAGCTGTTTTCTGTCTTAGCAGGTACTCTGCCTGGGGGTCCATGGCTGTGGCCAGCCAGCACAGTGGCTGGCAGCATGAGCACAATCTGGGAGCTAGAGGACAAAACCTTTTTTAAAAAATTGAGGTGACAATTCACACCATGTAGAATTAATCGTTTTTAAGTGAACAATTTAGTGGCATTTACTGTATTGACAGTGTGCAGCCAACACTGGTGGTGTCCCTCACTGCTGCTGCACACTTGGGCTCAACTACCTTGTGGCTGCTGTGACTGGTCGTGAATGCATTTGTGTTTTTGGTTCTTTAGGGAAGAGACCCAGGAGTAGAGCTGCTGGGACAGGTGTAACTCCCTGTGTTTGGCTTTTTGAGGATCTGCTGACTTGCCCATGGTGGCTGTCCCATTGTCCTTCATCCCAGCACTGGGCAGGGGCCTTCCCAGTGTGGACATACACAGAGCCGGGCTCAGGCCCTTGCCTTCAGCCTTTCTGAGTGGTCCAGAGGTCAGGCTGGCCGAGTCAGGACTTGGTGAGGGTGTGCGTTAGAGCAAACTGCACACTTTCATCATGTGAGAGCTGTGTGCACAGGAGGAAAATTGGGAAATTTGGACAAGTTCAGGCAGCCCCACAGTAAGTTACTTGGACTCCATGGCTGGAAAAACCTGCCAGGAGTGCTCAGTGCCCTGAAAGCGTAAAGCCACTGGATAATGTCCACACACAAACCTCACAGGCTGTTTACAGCATCTTCACTCACAATGGCCGAATCTGGGTGCCACCAAGATGCCGTCCAGGGTGGTACATAGACCAACTGTGGCCCATCGGATGGTGGAATTTTACTCAACACTAAAAAGAACAGGTTGTTGAGCCACTAGAAGACAGAGAAACCTGAAGTGCTTTACTGAGTGAAGGGAGCCAGTCTGAAAGGCGGCACACAGTATGGTTCCAACCACAGGACATTCAGGAAAAGCCAGAACTGTAGACAGGAAAAAGGATCTGTGGGTGCTGGGGGTGGGGGAAGGGGAGGACAGGGGAGCACGGTTTTAGGGCAGTGACACTAATCTGATGACACTGAATCCATGTCATTGTACATTTGCCCAAACCCATGGAGCTTCCTACACCAAGACAGAGCTAATAGTTAATAACTAACATCAATATTGCTTTTCATTACAATGTACCACATCTGTGCAAAATGTTAATAATAGGGGAGAAAATAATGGAGAGACTAGACTGAGGGGTATATGGAAACTTCCTGTAATTCATGCTCAATTTTTCTGTAGACCTAAAACTGCTCCAAAAGATTTAAAAAGGGTTAGGTATGTTAAGAAGGGCAGTGCAGGACCCTCCTAACAGTGAGATGTGACATCCACAGAATGACAATCCAGTAAAAAATAGGCAGAGGACTTGAATAGACATTTCTTCAAAGAGGACATACAGATGGCCAATAGACATATGAAAAGATGCTTGATGTCACTGATCATCAGAGAAATGCAAATTAAAACAACAGTGAGGGAAGCTGGGATGGCTCAGCTGGATGAGCTCTCGCTTTGCAGCCCTGGGGACCGAGGATCGAATCCTGGCCTCGGCCCGTGCAGACCCATATGCTGAACTGGGGTATGCCTCCCATGCGGGAGGCCCCCAGTTCGGTTTTTGCCAGGGCAACTTCCCTTGTAAGAGACCCACAGTTTAGCCCCCAACTTAAGGGGGTGTGCCTCCCATGCTGGAGGCCCCCGGCCAGGTTCCTGCCCTGAGTGACCCCCGCCCACCTGTGGAGTGAAACTATATAGAAAACTGATGACGTACAACTATGGAGACTGCTCTGGGCCTTCCTCCTTCTCTCTGTCTCTCTCTGTCTCTCTGTCTCTGTCAAAAACAATAAAATAAATTTTTAAGAAAAACAAGTGTTGGTGAGGATGTGGAGGAAAGGGAAGCCTCATCCGTGGTTGTTGGGCCTGCAAATTGATGCAGCCACTATGTAAAATAGTTTAGAGGTTCCTCAAAAAATTAAAAATAAATTTAGAACTACCTTATGACCCAGCAAATCCACTTTGGGTATTTATCCGAAGAAATCCAGAATACTAGTTAGAAAAAACATATGCTCCCTATGTTCACTGCAGTGCTATTTACAACAGCCAGGATATGGGAACAACCTGTGTCTATCAATGAGACAATTGGGGCAGCTGGGATGGCTCAGTGGGTTAAGTGCTTGCTTTGCAGCCCTGGGGCCTGAGGATTGAATCCCTCCCCCCTGCCCTGGCCCATGCAGATGCACATGCTGAACTGGGCTGTGCCCCCAGTTCATTTTTTGCTGGGGCCTATGCGGGAGGTTCCTGGCCTAGTTCCTCCCTGCACAGCCCTGTGCCCACCTGTGGAGTGAAACTATATGGAAAGCTAATGCTGTCAACTGTGGAGACTGCTCTGGGCCCTCCCCCTTCTCTCTGTCTCTCTGTCAAAAAAAAAAAAAATAGACAATTGGGTAAAGAAATTGGGGTTCATTATGCAATGGGATATTAGCCATTAAAAGGAATGAACTCTTTTTATGACAACATGGATCGACCTAGAGGGCATTGTGCTAAGTAAAATAAGTCAGAGAAAGACAAATACCATATGATCTCACTTCTGTGTGGAATTAAAAGATGTCAAACTAATAGAAATAGGAGAACGGTAGTTGCTGGGCTGGAGGTCATAATGGGAGGTGCTGGCTCCAGGACACACTTTTCCAACTCAGATGAGTGAGTCCTGAGGATCTCATGGACAGCGTGTTGACTAGTAACAATAGCGTGTTGTTGCCTTGAAATTTGCTGAGAGTAAATCTTCAGTATTCTCATCACTAAATAAAAAGAAAAGGTAACTGTGAGGTGATGGTGGTATTAGTTTGATTGTGCTGACCACTTCACAATGTACACATACATCAAACAATCACCGTGCACACCCTAAATGTATAGAACTAAATATTATTTTACTGTTTGACAGAGAGAGACAGAGAGAAGGGAGAAGGCCCAGAGCAGTCTCCATAGCCATATATCATTAGTTTTGACATAGTTTCATTCCACACAGGTGGATGTAGGGCTGCACAGAGTGGGAACTGGACTGGGGGCCTCCTGCATGGGATGCACGCCCAGTTCAGCGTATGGGTTTGCATGGGCCGGGGCTGGGATGTGATCCCTGGACCTTATGGCTGCAAGGCAAGCACTCAACATGTTGAGCTATCCCAGCATCCCACAAGGATATATTTTTTAATTATGCAGAAAAAAAAAATGACACAGTGCAATTTTTTCTAATATATTCAAAGAGTGGTGCAGGGGAAGCCAGGATGGCTCAGTGGGTTAGGCGCTCACTTTGCAGCCCCAGGGACTGAGGATCGAATCCCGGCCCCAGCCGTGCTGACCCATATACTGAACTAGGGAGTGCCCCCCGTTCAGTTCTCACCAGGGTGAGACCCCAGCCCAGTTCCTGCCCTGTGCAGCTCCGCCCACCTGTGGAATGAAACTATGTGGACAAACCAATGATGTGCAACTATGGAGACTGTTCTAGGCCCTCCCCCTTCTCTTTGTCTCTGTCTCTGTATCTCTCTCTTTGTCAAAAACAATAAATAAATCTTAAAAAAAAAATGAGTGGTGCAACCATCACTACTATTGATTCCAGAACATTCTGTCACCCTAAAAAGAAGCCCTATCCCAATCAGTAGTTACCCCAGCCCTGACAACCACTGACCCACTTCCTGTCTGTGGATGTGCCTGTTCTGGACGTTTCACATAAATGGAATCACACAGTGGGTGGCCTGTGTGTCTGGCTTCTCTCAGTGAGTACCATGTGTTCAAGGTCCCTCCTTCTCACAGCCCAGTAACGCTCCAGGGTGTGGGCGGGCCGTGCTGTTGGATGGGTAGACAGGAGGGCTGCTGTGAACATGCATGCAGGCTACTGTGTGGACGTCCGCTTTCGGGTCTCTTCTTCATTTCCATCTAGGAAGGGAGCTGCTCGACCACACAGGCATCCCATGCTGAACCTTTCGAGCAGCAGTGATGTGGGGAGGGTGAGGTGGGCGTCTTCCTGCCACTCCCTGGGGAGCTCTCACCCCTCCTGCTGATGACTTACTGATGAGAGCAGCTCAGGTGCACTGGGAGAACTTTCCATGGGTTCCTGTTATAAATAGGGCCTGTGTGATGATGAAGGGCAAGGGTCTACTTCAGATTCTGCCTGTGGGAACCTTCAAGCCACCTGGAATCAAGAGGGGTGTGTCAGGGCTGCCTTACCCCTCAGCCACCAGCTGATTTTCAGTTATTTGGGGGATAGGAGTGCAAGACCCCAAATATTTTTTTTTTTTTTTTTTTTT
>PVKE010001215.1:33350-92954 GCA_004027555.1 Craseonycteris thonglongyai | reverse complement strand
ACCCCAAATATTTAATGCCCAGAAAGGCCAGGCACTGAGGACTTTGTGTGGACACGCGCTGCTTTCAGCTGCTTAGTCAGGCACCGCCCAGTACCCACTGCCCTTGGGGACTCAAAAGAGGACAGAAGCCCCCATGGTAGGAATGGGGCATAGGTCCTTGGGGAGCCCCTGCAGGTGGTCTTGTCCTCATTCCACACCATGTAGTTATACAAATGGCTGACCTATGAGGCAGCCAGCCAGCGGGGGACAAGACATCAACAGTGGCCTTCCCATCCCCAGCCTTTTCCATTGGACTTGGCAAGAAATGCAGTTTGGGGAAGCTGGGATGGCTCAGTGGGTTAAGCACCCGCTTTGCAGTCCTGGGGACCGAGGATCAAATCCCAGCCCCGGCCTGTGTGGGCCCATATACTGAACTGAGGTGTGCTTCCCATGCAGGAGGCCCCCAGTTTGGTTCTCGCCCCCCAGTTCAACCCTTGGCTTGAGGAGGCCATGCCTCCCATGCAGGGGGCCCCCAGCTCAGTTCCTGCCCACCTGTGTGGAATGAAACCATGTTGAAAAACTGATGATGTACAACTATGGAGACTGCTCTGTGCCCTTCACCTTCTCTCTGTCTCTGTCTCTGTCAAAAACAATAAAATAAATCTTAAAAATAAGAATGAAGGAAGGCGGCACCTTTGGAAAGTTCTGGAAGCATCTTTTTTTCTTTTAATTGAGATGTAATCACATCCCATAAAATCCATTCTTTTTTTTAAAGATTTATTTTATTGTTTTTGACAGAGACAGAGACAGAGAGAAGGGGGAGGGCCCAGAGCAGTCTCCATAGTTGTACGTCATCAGTTTTTGACATGGTTTCGGTCCACACAGGTGGGCGGAGCCTGCGCAGGGCAGGAACTGAACTGGAGGCCTCCCACATGGGAAGCACATCCCAGTTCAGCATATGCGTCCACATGGGGCCGGGATTTGATCTTTGGTCTCCAGGGCTTCAAAGTGAGTGCTTAACCCACCGAGCCATCCTGGCTTCCCCAAAATTTATTCTTTTAAAATGGACCATCCAGTGGTTTTTAGTGTCTTCACAGACTTGTGCAACCCTCACAACTGTCTTAATTCCAGAACATTTTCATCACTTATCAAAGAAGTCCCCTGCCCATCAGCTGTCACCCCTCGACCCAGCAGGTCCCAAGCAGGAAATCAATGCAGAAAATACAGTTTGCAGGGGCAGAACTGGGACAAAATTATATATTGAGTGTAAATACAAAAACATGCATTTAAACTTAAAATAATGCTGTGAGATTTAATATGCATACTTCTAAAATTTTTCTAAAATTTTTCAACTACTTCAATGTTTTAATGGAAAAATCCATTACAGGATTTTTAAATGTATACAAATGTATGAGGGATGGGACAGCAAGAAAACCAGGAGCTGAAGGACCATGTGGCTGAGAGAGTTGCCTTTGGGGTCATTTGTGGCCTGCCTTCTCTCCACAAACATTTTATTTTCCTCTGTCAAATATGGCTGAGCGGGCCCTGTTCGCCACCACTGCCCTCCTTGGTGCCTCCAGCAGGGGCATTTTGTCGGGCAGGGGCTGAGTCTTCTCCAGTCTGGGTGCTCAAGGGTGCTATGGAGCCTCTGCCCTCAGGACGAATGGGAACCGAGGCAGGAGCGGGGCAGGAGCAGGGCAGGTGTCTCCGGGCCCTGCTGGGAGCTTGTGCTGCACCGCTGCTGTCTTGCTGCCCTCTGGTGACAGCACGCAGTTGCTCCTGTCAGCCTTGGATCAAGAAGTGACATGCAAGCCCCTGCCTGGTTGTCTGATGAGGATTGGTTTATTTACTGGATCAATAGCAACCAGAACAGGGGAAGCTGGAATGACTCAGTGGGTTAGGCACTCACTTTGCAGCCCTGGGGACCGAGGATCGAGTCCCGGCCCTGGCCCAAGTAGACCCATATGCTGAACTGGGGAGTCCCCCCAATTCAGTTCTCACTGGGGTGAAGACCCCAGCCCAGTTCCTGCCCTGTGCAGCCCCACGCCCAGTCCCGCGCCCACCTGTGGAATGAAACTATGTGGAAAAACCAATGATGTGCAACTATGGAGACTGTTCTGGGTCCTACCCCTTTTCTCTGTCTTTGTCTCTCTCTCTCTCTCTCTCTCTCTCAAAAACAATAAAAATAAATAAATCTTTACATAATAACCAGAACCAAATTTATTCACCACTGATTGTGGGCCAGATGCCTGGTAACCTTCATTGTGCCCCTCCCCCTGCAGAGGTTAATGAGGCTGAGAGAGGAATGGGCAGTGATGATGGGCACCTGAGTCAGCGAGCCAAGGACACACTTGCTCCGTGTTGGATGTTTGGCAGGTGGTGACAAACCCATCCTGTCACCGATGAGTATGCTAAAGGATAGACACCACAGGTTTCTGTTCTCCCGAACAGATCCACTGGGAGCCCACCTGAGCTCCCCGCCCCAAAGGGGAGCAAGGCTGTCCAGCACTCACCGCAGCCGCCAGCTGCACCTCAAGTGACGGCTGGGCCAGGCACCTGAGGTCAGGAAGGGCCTCAGGGGCCGGGGGCTTGTCTGAAAGGTGGGTGCTGCTCTACTCCAGCCCAGTTTGGGCCCCATAGAAATCTGTCCAGCCTGCCAGAGAGTGGAGGCTTCTCAAGAGAAGTGAGAAATCCAGATTTTTTAAATTTCTGGTTTTTAAATATTGGTGAATTAAAAAAAAATGTTAAACATTGATGTCCAAGTAAGAGAAGTCTTTGTTCTGAGTTTGGCCCTTAGCCTCCAGTTTGAGACCTCAAGAGTGAGGAATTCTCGGTCACTTCACTTCATTGGCCCATCAGTCCTGCAGCTGAAGGAGTTCTCTCCCCTTTATTGATAGGGAAACAGACTTGGTGAGGCTGGGGTAGAAGAAATGGCTGGCTACCTTAAGACACTTGAGTAGGAGCGAGAGATGAGGTTTGAACTCAATCTTGAACCCCATCTCCCACCAGAGCCCATACCCAAACCCCACTTTAAGTCCCCTCAAATGGCTAGATTCCTAAAGTGGCCCAAGATTCCTTCTCTCTGGTTACCGGAGGGTAATGGGAGGGGGCGGGGCAGGAGGGAGGAGGATCAACTATATGGTGATGGACAGCACTGATTCTGTCTGGGTGGTGAGCACACATGCAGCACAGAGATGACGTAATAGAGAAGTGTACACCTGAAACCTATAATTTTTACCAACTAATGTCATCCCAATAAATTTAACAATTAATAATTTTAGGGGAAGCCGGGATGGCTCAGTGGGGTGAGCGCTCACTTTGCAGCGTTGGGGACCAGGGATCCGGTCTGGCCTGCCCAGGCCCCGGCCCTGTGTGGACCCATGTGCTGGGCTGGGGAGTTCCCCCAGTTCAGTTCTCTCTCTGTCTCTGTCTCTGTGTCACTCTCTCTCTGTCAAAAAAAAATAATAATAATAACTTAAAAATTCCTGTATACACCCTTGAGGGTGGACAGGACATTATTATTTATTTATTTATTTATTTTTAAATTTATTTATTTATTTATTGTTTTTGACAGAGAGAGAGAGATACAGAGACAGAGAGAGAACTGAAATGGGAGAACTCCCCAGCTCAGCACAGGGGCCCACATGGGCCGGGACCGGGACTCGATCCCTGGTCCCCAGGGCCTCAAAGTGAGTGCCCAACCCACTGAGCCATCCCGGCCTCCCCTGGGATGTAATCAATGTGCCCAAATCAGTTGACTTTGAGTTAATTCAAAGGGAGATAATGCTGGGAGGGCCTGATCTAAGCAAGAGAAGCTTTTGTAAAGGCCTGGGGAGCAGCAAACACCTGAGTGAGTTGCTTGTGGAGGGGGCCATGTGACGAGGACCCAGGATCCCAAGGACCATTGGCCAGGAGAGGCTGACTTTGGGGCTGTTTGTTGCCTGCCTTCTCTCCACAGACATTTCTCACCCACTTGCCCTTCAGAGTGGTGGCTCCACCACTACATCCGCCCCAGCCTCCATGGTCTGTCTTCCATTCAGTCGCTAGAGGGCGCCTGAGTCAGGTTTGGCCCTTAGACCCTGCAGCCTATCCTCCAAAAAGCCACCAGAGGGCGTCTGTGGGCAGAGCCCAGAGCCAGTACCTCCCTGCTCTGCCCACCACCCTAAGGCTCGTATTTTTCCTCCTTCCTCAGGGTAAAAAGCTCTTCTGTGCACACGGGACTCTGCACCATCTGCCCCGCCCCATCACCTCCCCGCCCTCACCCCCTCCCTCGCCTTATCGCTCAATCAGCTCCACCTACTGGGGCCTTCCCACTGTTCCCCCAACGTGCCAGGCACAGACCAGCCCCACGGCCTTTGCACACGCTGTGCTGCCTCTGACTCATTCTCACTGCATTCTGGCCTCTGCTCAAAAGGCCTCCCTTCCAGAGGCCTCCCTGACTGCCAGGCTCAGGAAACTGCCCTGTCACTTCACTCTGTCCCTGCTTACAGTTTTCATTGCCTTGAGTTGAGCCATTGGCCGTTACATCACACTTTTAAGTACAATTTAATCACTGCAAGCTACATGGTGTAAACTGTGCACTTCAGCCACGGCTGGGTCCTGGTGATTTGAACAGCACCAGACACTTAGTAACTGATGAGAGTCTGTGATATTATTAAGCACCTGTGGTTTGCCAGGCACTGGTCTGGGCACGGGGTGCACAACACAAGACACACCCCTCCCCACAACCAGTCACCCATTCTGGTGGGACAATGGACATGAGTTATCTCACTGCAGTTCATCAGAGCTGACACCAATTTGGTGCTAACTGTGTACCAGGCAGCAAGCACTGTGCTAAATAGGTAATCCTTGCCTCCACTGTCCTGTGAGGGGTATACACCATCTGCATTCTCATGCTACAGATGAGGAGACGGAGGCACAGGAGGGTAAGGGCCTTCCCAGATCACACCATGGTCTGGAAGATTATTCCACAAACGGTCCTGATTGTCAGGTCCCTGTGCTCCTGTGCTGGTCATGTGCTGACCGGAGGGACAACAGCACAAGTGATGCTTGCATTTGAAGAGCATGTGTTTCAGTCTCTGCCTGTCCTACTGCGCCTGGATGCCTACAAGTCCCTGCAGGGCAGAGCTGGCCAGCCTGGCAGTCGCCCCATCAAGGGCAGCCAGATATAGCAACTAAAACTATAGGACACCTGGTTACATTTAAACTTGAGATAAACAATGAATTCTTATTACTTTTAGCATATATATGTCTCAAATATTGCATGGAACATGCTTACACTAAGAAAAGTCACTTGTTGTTGGCCTAAGATTCACATTTAACTGGGTGTCTTGGATTTTATGTCACTACCCTGCCACTGCCCACCAGCCGACAGCAGCCCCACTTCACATGTATGAGAGGGGTCCCCTCACAGCCTCCTGAATACCCTGCGATCCCACAGGAGTCAGTTACATAAGAGTGACATTTGAAGGGGAAGGTGGGGACTCTGACAAGTGCTAAGAAGCAGGCCTGGGAAGGAGGGAAAATTCTGGTGTTTTAGTTAGATGCTCAGTTTGTATTTCAGCCTTTCTAATGGCTTGGGAGAGAACTCCCCTCTCTTCCTGGATTGTAGGACACTGAACAGGGCGGGAACCAAGGAAGAGAGTCCCCACCCCTTGCACGAAAGAGTGATGGGCCACTAGGGCCAATCAGACATGGGATCTGACCTGTGTTGCCCACTTTCCAGACAGACCCACTGTCCTTTGGGAATTCCACTAAGCATTTATTTCAGTCTCTTACTGAATTCTCTCCCTGCTTTAAAGAGGCCTGCCTTGTTAAAATAATTAAATGAAAAGTGAATCGTAAAAACAAGACATTTCCAATGGTTGTGCTTCTGGCCCCATCAGGACATACCAGTCAGGACAAGTCAAGAATTTCAGAGGATGTTGCATTTTTAGGGCACTTCTAATTTTTTAAGCCTCCTCTGGATGGTTCCCCATGGGCCTTCTTATGCCTTCAAGAGGCCAATACTTCTTTCCATTATTTTTCTTGATTGTGTTAAGATACACATTGCATAAACTTTTCCATCTTAACTGTTAAGTGCACAGCACAGTGGCATTAAGCACAGTCACACTGTTGTGCAGCCATCCCCACCATCCATCTCCAGAACTTTCCATCTCCCCAAACTGATGCTCAGTCCCCTCCCCACTGTCTGCTGTGAATCTGACTCCTCTGGGGACCTCCTAATAAGCACTGAGTCTGATTGACAAGCAATGACTCACTTAGTGGGACAGGGTGACATGGAAGAAGACCTGGGCCTAGTGGCATGAAAGACGGTCACTGCACAAACACTGAGCACCTACAGCATGCTGCACGCCCAGGATGCCGAGTGTGGCCCTCACAGCCCATGGTGGAGCTCACAGCCCTGTGGGGTAGGCGCCACAGGTAGCCGTAGGAACAAGAAAAATAAACTAGACAGGAGGGTTAATTTCACGGTGGATGTGTACAAGCAATTTGGCAGGGGGTGGGGGAGGATTTCTTTAAGTCTTCACATCAAGCCCTTTTCTCTGCCAGGTCAGCGTCCCCATGAGATCTCATAATGTCAGCGCTTTGCTGGTGCGCTGTGCAGGGGCCTCCAGAACGACACGAAGGCCCTCAGACTGGAAACTCAGGTCTCCTCCCTGAGACTGAAAGGTCCCCCCGGTTGAAGTGAAGCAGGTCTCTTCTCTCAGAGTGGGACTTGGAGTGTCTTCCCCCTCAGATCTGAAGCTCCTTAAGGAGCCAGGGTTCATGCCCTCCTGAGACCAGCCCCTCCTCCCTCAGACTAGCAGGAACAATTATATCCACAAGAGGGGCCTCTTTCCTTCTTGGACCCAAGAGCTTTTGGCAAAATCTTAGAATCAGAAAGAATCAACAGAGGTCCCATTTCATCCCTGGCTTAAGACCCAGAAAGCAGAAAGATTTCTCCAGGAAAATAAAGACGAAAAATAAAGCCCTCGAGTCTGAAGCTGGACTCACTCTTAGGGTTTTTAACACGTCATTTGTGGCTCTCAGATGGTGGATTTAAATGGGACTCTGTTTCTTAAGGTGGGGGGTGGAGGGATTCCATGCCCGTTGGCAGTTTGCACAGGGCCAGGCGTAGCAAGGAGGTGGGCGCTGTCACCACCAGGCTCAGTCCTCATCCTCGCTGGTGTAGACGCCAGCTTCCCAGCGTTCTGCCTTGTCATTCTTATGGCGGGTCACCCGTGTGGCTTTCAGGACCTGCAAGAGGAGGCATGGAGTCCCCATCAGGGTCCTAACCCCCACCTAAGACATCTGCCACCACTGCCAACTCCTAGGAGAGGCCTATACTAGGGGTAAAGCAGGACCAGCCCCTCTGCTTCAGACCACCAAGAAACATGCCAACTCATGCTGAGCTCCACATCAGAGCAAATGCCCAGGGCTGGTGTTTGGGGCTCAGCTCAAAGAGAGCCAGAACTGTATCCCACAAATCCACTGAGGTAGCTGGCCTTCACACTCCCAGACAAACTCCTCCCTCAAAGAAACTGCCCTTGTCTTGGGCCCAGTCTACCCCCAAAGCTTTCCCACCTGGCAAAGAGGCTGCACATGCACCCCCTTTTCACAGTCTGTGCCCACAGCAGTCATCACAAGCTGATCATAGCCAGATCTACCTTAGGCACACTATCAATCAAGAAGATAGCCAGTGAAGTCCCCACACCCAGAAGAAAGGCTTCCGATGTCCCTGATGCCGTGGGGCAGGGCTCACAGACCAGTGCGAGAGACCTGTTGCTTGTCCCAGGAGCACACTCACCTCCGAGTTGACTTGGTCCGATGGGTTGATGCCCGCATACTGCAAAAAAGGAAAACACATTAATCCCAGGCCTCTGGCCCTGCCCCACCCCAGAGCCCACCTGGACTCAATGTACAGCCCATTTCGTCAGCACTTGGGACAGAGGGAAGGAATTTCCTGACCACATGGTCCCCCTGAATGCCCCTCAGACACCCCAGACTCCAGCCATCTACCAAGCTTTTTTCCCTTATGCTGGTCCCCTCATTGCAGCCTCGGTCCATCACTTGCAATTTGTCCCTCTTTGTCAACTTCATCATAATAAAGACAGTTGACAATTATGGAGCTCTTCTCACAGCCAGGCCCTGCTGAAAGGCTCAGAACGGTCTGGTTTTATAATCATGCTCACTTCACAGAGGAGGAGACAGGGTTAGAGAGGGGCACGGACTCATCTAATATCACACAGCCAGCAAGTGGCAGGGCTGAGATTTGAACCCAGGTCACTGAGCTCCACTCTGTGCCTAGACCACCAGGCTAGGCGATGAGTACCAGGTGGGCATGGCAGGAGCTGGTGCTGTTCTCCATGGTGACCCCATTTACCCCGCCCAGGGAGGAGAGGCCTCATGGTTACAAATGTTCCGTGGAGAGTCAGGCCTGAATTCAGTCCCAGCTTAGGAGCTCACGGGCCATGTGGCCTTAGGAAGCATCAATCCACTCTCCTGTGGCCCTGATGGAGGGTCTCAAAGGGGACAGGCAGGTCTCTAGACCCACCCACTGCTCCTTCTTTCTTTGCCCAGGAACAACCTCAGGTGGGCCCTCTGCTGTCCACAGCAGACGCGGATGCAGGTGGATGGGGCTGAAGAAGTGTGATTCGGTCACCGAGTAGCTGCCCATGATGCCTGTGTGGGGTAGGAGGGGGAGAAAGGACCATCAGGGAGGGCCCCAGAGTCCCTTGAGGGCAGAACATCTATCAGACCCCAGCCTGGGAAGCACAAAATCTCTGGCCAACAGGCTTGATCAATTAAGGAGCCAGGTGATTAGACAGAAGGGTAGATTAGAGCGGACAGCTAGTTGGGAACTTGATATAGACAGATTGACCAGAAGTGCCAGTCAGGAGACATCAAACAGACAGGTGGGCCGACCATGCAGGGTGAAAAACATTGAAAGTGACGCAGGGGATATTTCATATTGATGAAAAGGAGCAATGGATAAACAGGCTCCGACATCTGTAAACCTTTATGCATCTAAAAAAAAAAAAAAAAAGTGCCCAAATCCATAAAGTAAAGCCCCCAGGGCAAAGTTGACATCCATCTCTAAAGTCTGCAGCTTAATCCGACATACAGGCATAGACCAGCCAGCTGGGGGAGTCATCAGTCCCCCACATACCCCTCCACCCTCAGCGCCTCCCACACCTTCACATTCCAGCGCCCCACCCTCCTGTGCTGCAGCCGCGCAGACCCCATCAGAGCAGCCTTTTCCCGGGAGCCTTCCTCACCGGATGCCTGGGAGGAGCTCCTGGAGTCCTGGTCCCGGCCCGCTTCCGGGGGCGGCGAGAAGACGTCCGGGAAGAGGGCGTTGCGCCGCTCCTCTGCCACCTCCTGCTCCCGCCTCAGGACACGCTCCACCTCCTTCTCAAGCAGCTCCGACTGGGACTTGTGTAACCTCAGCCCCGGGGCCCCGGCCACCTGCCAGCCCCAGCTTCGCGGGGGCTCAGGCTTCTGGGACTCGTCTGGAACCCTGAACCGCAGGGGACGCAGGCGGAAGTACTCCCGTCGCACGACAGCTCTGGGGGGCTTCGGGCGCTCCTGATAGGTGCCTGAGGGTTTTCCAGAGGATGCCGAGGCCGGCCTCTGAGACCCTGTGGCCTTTGGAGAGGCCACCGCCTTGGCCTTCTCTGCAGAGAGCCCACCCGGCTTGCTGTATGCGCGGAGGGCTGGGGGCTCTTGCCTGGGGGTCCTGGGGCTCAGGTATGGCAGGTAGGCGGCAGATGGGATACGGTTCACCTTCCTCACCTCGGGGGCGGAATCGGCCGCACTGGCATCTGGGGCCAGGCCAAGAATGGAGTCCACGCTGAGAGCTGCCCCGAGTCCAGGCCGCGCGTCCTCTGAGGCCCAGTCCGGTGTGGAGCGGCCGGCCTGCAGAGCCTCCCGCCGGTGGTCCTCCTCGCGCTGCGTCTCCTGTACCAGGTCACGCTGCACGTAGAGGGACGGGCGCCCCCAGCCTCGCCGCGGGGCTGCGCTCAGGCGCACCTTGGTCAGCAGTGGCCGCGCGGGGATCTCCACCAGCTCCTGGTGGCTGGCGGCCCGCTGCAGCCCCCTCTGCTTGCGTAGAGCCGCCTCGCGCTCCTGGGCCAGCCGGATCTCCCTCTCGATGGGGGTCTCCTGGGAGGTCTCCAGCGACTCCACCGGGGACCAGGAACCAGGCTCGTTCACAGCTCGGGCACCAGACCCCGTGAACAAACCGCGGACCGGCTTCTCTTCCTTTACCTGGGACGGGACTGACACAACATCCCCCTTGTCCCGGGATAGCCCGTTCAAGGCCTTGGGGGCCTGGCCGACCCTGGGTGGGGCACACGTGGTGGCTGCCCTGGCGGGGGCGTTCTGCAGGACCCTCACGTTTTCCTGCTCCAGACGCAGGAACTGCTGCCTTGCTGCCAGGAAGTCGATCTGCTCTCTGTCAATCCCGTTTTCCTCCAGGGGTGTGGACTGAAGTTGGCAGGGAGTCCCGGAGTCCCCATGGTCAGAAGTGCCACAGAATGTGGCCACCTTGTCACTCTTCCTGACTGCCCACCACTCCTGTTGCAGGTCCTGTGGGTGTCTGGACACAGCGTCCCCAGCTTCCAGCAGGTAGGCCTTCATCTCCTCACCCTCATCTTCCGGCTGCAGGAATGGCTGACAGGGAAAGGCACGCAGGCCGCCGGGTGCCGCCGTCCTCGCCGAATGCCTGGCTTTTGGGTCAGCGGTCCGTACCTGAGGTTGGTCCTGGTCCCAGCCACTGGCCATGGGCCCCACATCCACCAGCTCGAACGTGTAGCTGGTGTCCCCATTGAGGGGGAAGCTGGCCAGGCCCAATGAGTCAGGGATGCTGAAGATGGGGTATCTGGTCACCCGGTCCATGTTCTGGGAGTTTCAGCACACCACAGGCTCCTGGGCTGTTAGATGCTCTGGGCTCCTTGAGGGATGAGAAGGAATGATGGCCACCAGGTCAGAGCACTTAGGGAGGGGCACAATGTCGAGGCCCTCAAAGGGCAAAGTCCTGTCCAAGTGGTCCCTGTGACTACCTTGGAGATGGGTAACTGACCTGGCCAGCCAATCATAGCAGTTCATCCCCTGCCCTCTATGATTGGTTCAGGGATGGACATATGACTCAACGTGGCCAATGACATGAAATTCTGGGACTTGGCAATGAGTGTGGAAGTTGTACCCTCTTCCTGCTAGGCTTGTAGGTTGGTGGAATGAGACAGAATTACTGGGGGCAGGGGGTGTATGTGGCCCCCCTTTTGGACACAGCCTGCTGGAGAGCAACCCCAACCTCAACACAACATCCTAATGTTTGAGCTTCTGGATCCAGCCACACCTGAATCTCACAGCTGCATCTTCCCCCTGTACAGACCCAACAGCTCACCCCATGTGTGTCTGACATTTGCAGGTGCCCCTGCTATCTGTCTCCCAGGCACTGCATACCCTGCTTCAGTGAGTCCCTGCCACCCCAGGCCTACCCCCTCCCCTCTTTCACACACTTCACTGTGTCTGGACCCAGCAGCACCTCCGGGCAGCCTCCCTGGGTCCCCACTAGCACGTGCATCTGCCTCTCTCCTGGGACACAGATGTTTTGCAGTTTCCTCTGTGATTGTATCCACCCAACATTTACAGATGGCTCCAGAGGGCTTGCCTCTTGCTGAGGGCAAACTGAGGCCTAAAGAGGGGCAGCAACTGGCAGAGACTCCAGCTTCCTGGAGTCCGCATCCTGGTTCTCTCCCCTACCAACCCAGTGGGACACCTTGTCCTATAACAAACAACCCCACCCCCACCCCCACCGTGCCTGCCTTGGTGCCATAAATCCAGGACAGGATAGGGAACGCCTTGGACCTTGTCCTGCTGGGCTGAGCAACACCCTGACCCAGTGCCCCTGGTGGGGTTGGGGGGCTGTGCCCCACCAAGTAGGTTTCTGTGGAGTATAGCTCCAGGGGACTTCTCAAAGACCAGACTTCCTGAGCTCACAGCTTCGTGGCTCCTGGCATCTCCAGGGTACAGTTCTCACTATCCACCCCAGATGCTCAAGGCTTCCACCTGGCCTCAGCACAAACCCCCAAACTCTGCAGTCAACCCTGCCTCAAATCTGACTCTCCTTCCCCTGCAGCTCCCTCTGCCTGTAGGACCCTCATTTCTGCTCAACGGGACACCTCCTTCAGAGAGCCCCCCCAGGTTGACTCCACCGTTGGAGTTCATAGAGCATCTGCTGTGTGCCCAGCCCACCACCCGAGTGTCAGACATCACTATTTTACAGCTGAGGAAAGGAAGATAGGCTGTGCCTAGCTCCTCAAGCAGCCCTGGTCCTTGGCCTTGGACCCTGGTTCCACCAAAGCCACTATGTACATCTGTCTTTTTACATCAACTTGCTTATAAAAGCTAACTGTGGTTCCAAAAAGGAAAACAGTCCTTTTTCTGAACTGGGGAAGAGTCATCAAGCAACATAAAATTAATCATGGGGTCAATGTTATAACTAACATGATATGAATTACCTAATCTTGTGTGTGTATCAAATATTGAAACTATAATTAGGAAAACAATATTTAAAATAAACAGGTTTGGGTAGTAAATCCCAGCCACTGTTCCAGTGACCACGCAGCCCCCCACGGAGATCTTCTCTTTGAAAATGATTGGTGGGTGCACATGTCTTTGAAAGGGGAGTAAGCTTCTTTAAGCCCTGTCCTCTCCTACCTGAAGCCACCAGCCCAGGACCCTGTCTCCCACTGGCCCCAGGTGAGCACCTCTCTTGCAGCCCAGACTCTGGTATTCAGCAGGTGCTTAATAACAGCTGGATGAACAGGGTGTGGTCTCTGCAAATACTGCAGTTGCTCCAGAGGTGGGGGTTGGGTTATTCAGTGGCAGACAAGACTGCCCTGAGCCTTCCCTCCAGACCAGAGCCTGTCGCCTGGGCCAGCTCTGTCCTCACACCCTTGGACTCCCCAGGGAGGGCAGGTATGGAAGCAGTGACACAGGAGTGTTTGCCAAGTGAGTAGCTGGATCTTCACTCACCATGATTTATAAGCCACATGGGACACTAACTCCAGGGGAAAAGATCTCCCTGCCTAGAGGGGGTTGGATCTCCCCATTGGGTGAAGTGAGGGTGGAGGCACCACTTCCTCCATGACTCGTTCCTCTCAGGTGATTCACTGAGGCCAACAAGAAGTGGGTCTCAGGGGAAGCCGGGATGGCTCAGTGGGCTGAGCACTCACTTTGCAGCGCCGGGGACCGAGAATCGAATCCCGGCTCCGGCCCATGCGGAACCATGTGCTGAACTGGGAGCTCCCCCAGTTCAGTTCTCTCTCTGTATCTCTCTCTCTCTCTCTCTCTCTCTCTCTCTCTCTCTCTCTCTCATAAATAAATAAATAAATAAATAAATAAAAAGGAGTGGGTCTCAGTCTGGGTCTTGTGTTCAAGGTCCCAGGGCCCATCTCCACTGTGACCTTGGACAAGTCTCAGCTTGTGCTTCATCTTATTTGCTCTTCACAAGAGCCTATGATGAGGGGACCATTCTGATCCCCAATTTACCACAGAGAGAACAGAGGCCCAGAGAGGGGAAGTCACTCATTGGAGGTCACATGGGAGTGATGAGCAACAGGTCCTGAAGCCTGACCCCTCACTTCCACTTGGCTGCCTCCTCCTCCAGGAAGCCTTCCCCCCTTTGCCCCTCAGCCCCACCCCAAACCACGGTTTATAACAAACTGAAACTGCGTTTATGGCCCCTGATGCCACCCACTGCTTCCTCATCACAGCAACTGGCCTCGCACCATAGGGGTAAAGGCCTGCTGGAGGGGCCAAGGCTTAGATAGGGCAGGTCACACCGCAGGGAGGGGCTTCAGGGGTTCCTCTTGCACCACTTAGGGCTGCAATTCCCCTGGGTCCCAAACCCTTTGACACACTTGGACACTGGGCCAAGTGTCTGCCCCACAGGATCCCAGCCACCTTCCCATCAGGACATCCTCCGTGCTGATACTGCACAGGCTCACTGCCCCACCCCCACTCCTTTTCCTGTGCGGCCCCCCCACCCCCCAGCCCCAGGAGTGCTGTATGCTGCTGCTCAGGTAAGGCTCTGATTGCAGCTCAATGCCTCCCCAAAACCCCTGAGGGGACCTCTCAGGCTTCTGGCCATGTGGATACTGATCAGGTCCCTCCCGCGGAGGGGCAAGTTTCATGATTCTTGGATTTGGGAAGCCCAAGGTGGAGACAGACCCCACAGCAAGGCTCAGGGCCAGGCCCTTTGCCCACCAGGGTTGGGGAACTTTGGAAGGACACAGACCCCAGGGCCTCAGAGCCAGGGTAGGACAAGGGAGGCCTCAGCAGCCCCTAAGACCCCAGCTAAGTCATGAGGGGTATGGGGCAAGAATGAGGGGACCTCCCTCTCTGCACCCCAAGGGCCCCACAGGTGAGCAGGTGGTGCCAACTGGCACAGGAATCCCCATGCCCAAACAGACCCCACCCCACGCAGGACCCCACCCCTCCTGAGCTTGGTGTGCTTCTGGCCCCTTCATACCCCAGCCTCACCTGCTGGCTTCCAGCCCTCGGCAGCCTCTGAGCCTGGCGCTGCTCCGATAGCACAGAGACCTCCGGGCACCGCCCTGCCCACAGGTTGCCAGGGGACAGGGCCCCACCCAGTCGCGGGAAACAAAGTCCAGAGGAGGAGGGAGAAAGCTGATACCCAGGCAGGGCAGGGGGCGGGCACCATGCCCACTGCATGCTTTCCCCACAGAACCAGAACTCAGCCCGAAATTCCCTGTAGCTGCCTCCTGGCTCTCCCACCATTCAGGGAGGTGCCACCACTTGCCCAGAGTCACACAGCCGGTCCAGGAACCAGCTACCCTTGTCTTGGGGGCCGGTGGGGGGAGGTTTGAGTCCCATACACCCACTATGCCACCTGGCTCCCCCACCTTTGGGGTTACTCCCCAGAGCCCCTTTCTGGGACAAGCGCAGCTGGCCTGTCTGGGGATTCAGCTGGGCCTAGGCTCAAATCCTCGTAACCTCTCTGGGCCTCGGCTTCCTCCTCCATGAAATAAGGCCATCACACAGCTGGAAGAAATCCCCAGGCCACCTGGACATAAAAGACCGATTGAGGACATCACAAGTGCTGAAAAATGGTGGGTGGGCAAGGCTGACAGAGCCCCTGAGGCGCTGACTGAGTGGCAAGTTGTCCCAGGTACTCAGCTGTTCCCGAGTCTTGGTCAAGGTGCCATGGGAACCCAGTGTCTGCAATTAGTGAGGCCACTGGGCCCAGTGGGCAGTGCACGGGTGATGGGACAGTGGGGCTGGACTTCCATCTCTGGGTCGGGGCTCTGCCCTGGTTCCTTGGCTGGCTGTGGGGCCCCTCTGAACCTGTCTCATCTCCCATCAAATGGGTCCCCAGCTCCCAATCTGGCACAGCTGCTTCGGATGGAGGAATGTGAAACAGGTCCGGATAAAGGGCCCAGAATGGCAGGTTGAGCATGCAGCATGGGCCAGCTCCATCAACGCCTCGGGGGCACAGCCGCCTGTCTCCTCCCCACTGCCCAGTCCTTTCACTTGTTTTGCAGACATGGGCACTGAGGCATGGCAAGCTTCAAGTCCTGCCTAAGGGCAGACAGTATAGTGGTGGGGCTGGGATTTGAACCTGAGTCTACCAAAACTACCCCCCCTATTGCTCATACGGGAAAACTGAGGACCAAAAGAGCAGAAAGAGCATCACCCAGTGTGCTGGGGGCACTGTAGGTACAAGGACCCCACTGTCTGGTTCAAACCCATTGAACAGGTGGGCAAACTGAGGCCCAAACGGGTAGCAAGTCCTCCCAGTCACAGTGAGGGAGGACAGGGTGGTAGCCACCACAAATACTTCCTCCTCTGTCCCCTCATGTTTCTGAGGGACTTAGGGGTGACCGTGGGGCTCCTTCCATCCCCTGGGGTCTGTGAGCCCAGCCAGGCAGTGAAAGGACTGGAGTGATGGGCAGGTGTAGAAGGGGGGGGCTCTGCAGGAGAAGGTGAGCTCTCCCAGGGGCTGCTGCCCCCTTACCTCCAGGCCTTACCTGCCCAGGTGCTGCCCAGGTGCAGGTGAGGACTCCACAGACACCCTACCACAGCGCTGGGTGAGCCTGAGGGGTGGGTGAATGGGCCACAGGCGGCAGAAGCCAGTTCCGGCCTGCACAGCCTGCCTTTATGACCCCCAACTTAGGAGGGGCCCCACCCCCTGGCCAGCTGCGCCCTCCCCGTTCCAGGAAATCCAAGAACCCCAGGACCTGGGCTGTTAAGTTTATTGGCTTCTCTGGGAAAGTCAAGAACACAGGGCCTGTGACACATTGAAAGCAGAGGAGCAGCAAGGGCACTTCAACAGAGGCTCACAGCTGAAGGGCTTGGTGACACCAGGGAGGGATCCACACTGCCACCCAGGGTCACCAGAGGCCCTCTCCTCCCACCTTCAAGGGCAGGGCTGAGAGGAGCTAGGCTGGAGTCCGAGGTGGCCTAGGCCTGGGCACCAGGTGGGGGGGGCTCCCAGGGAAGCCAAGATGGGGCCTGGTCACCCCACATGGGACACGATCTGTGAGCATGAGCACAAATGCGCCTTTGGACACAAGTGTGGCTATGACCTGGGAGACATGAGCACACATCTGGGTGTTTCGCTGCCCTCAGGAGGGCAGCCCTTACCCCTCACCTCTTCCAGGGAGACGGGCAGCTGATGGCAGGCTGGGGGGGGGGGGGCGGCGGCAATGGGGATCTCCCGATGCAACTCAGGGGAAAGCTCCCTGCTCTGGGCTGTGCCCCCTCAGCTGCCTAGGAAAGCTGACACTGGGCCTGGTCTCTGGGATATGATGGGAGGACCCATGACCCTGGCCCAAGCGGGCTAGAGAAGGCGCCTGAGCAGCTGCCCAGGGCCCCCAAATTAGCACCAGGAGGAATGAGGGCCCAGTGGGGATGGGAGCTCCGGACGAGAAGAGGGTTACATGACCCCGCCTTGTCCAGGGGCAGCTTGAAGACCCTCCTCTGCTCTATCCAGAAGACATCCCAGGGGTCATAGGACCTTCCCAGTGGGGCTCCCCCTTTCCCAGGCTCCCTCAGTCATCACTGGCCACACCCTAGAGAACATAGAGGGAGGGGCTCATCCAGAGGGTCCCCAGTGAAGCACAGCCTCGCCCCAGCTGCTCGAGAGGGGGACCCCAGTGCCCGGACGGGGGAGTCTCACTTCCACAGGCCCCTAGGGCAGGGGTCCCTCTCGGGCTGGGTGTCTCCTCAGGGCCTCATTGGAGGTGGCAGGAAGGCACAGACAGGAGGCCCAGAGGGTAGCAGGCTGGCCTGGGGCTGGACAGAGGCCCTGGGCCCCACCAGCCAGGACCACGGTGGGTGAGAGCCCGTCTGTGGAGCTGCGACATGGGCGGTGCGGTGGGGGCGGACGCCCACCTTGGGAAAAGCGGGCCTGCCAGGGTTCCTTCCCTACCAGGCACAGGGCTCACTGGTTTCGGGTATGCTGGGGTGGTGACGTGCGAGGGACCCTGTCCCTCTTTCCAGTGAAAGAAAACTCAGAAGGAAGATGTGACAACACAGCGTGTCCTGGGGCCCGTGACGGTGGGTGGAGGGAGGGCAGGCACCGCCCGGCTGTGGGTGTCTGCAGTGTGGAGGGCAGAGCCGGGGTCTGGGGGCTGGCATATTACATGATGGAGCAGCATTCACAGCGCTGCTGCTTCAGGTCGAGGTCCTGGGGGTCACCGGTGGGGGCCTCGGGCCCCACCTGGTTCTCTTCCCTGGAGTGGGAGGCGGCAGGGGCCTCGGCTGCACTGCCATTGGGCGGGGCAGCCCCCTTGGGCTCCACTGTGTCCTCAATGACCACCAGCTCTGCCGTGATGGTGTCCTGCAGCCCCAGCACCTTCTGGGTCTCGGTGGCGTCCTCCACATTTTGGTAGCCCATGAAGATCATGGTGACTGGGGGCTCCTGGCCAGGCTGGATGCCTGGCGGACCGGACGTGGCCTCACCTGGCTGTGCCTGCACTCCGGTGATCTCCCGGCGGGTGGGCGTGCTGCTCTGCACGGCCTCCTCAGAGGACGCCCCTCGGCTCCCTGTTGCCGTGGCTGTGGGCCCCGCCTCCTTCAGCGTGATCTCATCGGCCTTGTGGATGAGTTCATCCACCTCAGAGGAACTCAGGGGCTGGATCCCAATCACCGCTGTACCATCCACAGCGTGGACCACTGGTGAGGAGAGAGAAAGTGACACTGTAGAAGAGTGGTGGAGGGAGAGACCAGAGGGAAGGCCTAGCAGGGTGCGAGACACCCTCCAAGCTAAAGAGAACGTCATACACTACAGGGCACGGACAATACCAACTCCTACTGGGTGTGTGGATGCAGCCAAACTGAGGAGCAAAGGAAAACTTATGGCACAAAAGTACTTGTTAAAAAGAAATGTTGGGATTCAATGAATTGAGACGTTATCTTCTTGCATTCAGAAGCATTCCTGAATTAAATGTGTTTGCCCAGTCCTTGTTTTCTCATAAATGCCCCGAAGGCCACATCTCTTTGAGTTCGTTTGGTAGCAACCCACGGATTAGATGACCACATTCTCTTTCAAGTGTAAATATTTTATAATTTTCATTTTGATTGATTGCCTCTCTAAGACAAGATTTATTTATAAGGATGTTTTTAAATTTGGGGTAGTGTGTGCCTGCTGTCTGGGAACACAGGGCACAAGGTATGAAAGTTGCCACAGCTCTTACCACCCCCTGTGCAGCTCAGAACACGGCCACTTCCTGCAGGTGCTCCGCGGGGCAGAGCTCTACATGTGTAACTGCTCCTGGTTCTTTTCTCATCCCCCCAGCGATCGGTCTTGTTAAATGCATTTTCCAAATCTCTCCAACTTTCCTGTTTCATGTCTCTGGTCTGTCACTTTGAGCTGTGCTGCAGTCTCTAAGGACAGAATGTCAGCACGGGGCAGAGTCCTGGCAAGCATCTGATGCCAGCCCCAGACCACAGCCTGAAATGCCAAGAAGCACAGCTGCCTGGCTGCTTGAGAAAGGGCCCCGTGGGAGCCCAAGGACTTGCTTCCACCTGAGTCCAAGGGCCAGGCCTCCAGTTCCTAACTTCTGGCCAGAAGAAAAGTGCTCTCAACTTAGTTTCCAACCCCCCCAGGAGGAAAGTCCATGTTCAAGGTCTCACTGTGACTTTGAGCTGGAGGGCAAGGGTCAGTGTGCCTGGGAGACAGAGTCAAACTGAATATTTCCCACTGGCCACTCCCGCAAGACAGGAATTGAGCCCTTGGCTGCCATGGAAATGGATCACCTTCCCATTGCTAAGCAACTAGAGTCCAGTCTGGTGGGTCCTGACCCCTAGGGGCTGGGCCAGGCTGGACAGAGGGGCCACAGTGAGGACCTTATGTGGGCACAGGAATCTTATTTGCCCCAGAGATGAGGCAGCTGGGACTTGCCCAGGACCACACAGCTTGTGAGAGCTGGAGCCAGGATCCCACCCAGGCCTCTGCCCCAAACCACAGCAGAGTTGGGCTGTGACAGGACCCCCATAATAGCGCTCTGGGTATACCAGAGGCCCAGACAAAAGCTTAGCACATGAGACTTTGGGAATCAACATCACAGTGAGATGCCATTTCACACCCAATAGGAGGTCTATAAGAACAAGAACAACACCATGGACAATAGCAAGTGTGGCAAGGCTGTGGAGAAATAAAAGCCCTGGTGCCCTACTGCTGCGGGAAGTGCGCTGGCAGCTCCTCAGGAGGTTAGACCCAGAGTCCCCATACAACCCAGCAATTCCACTCCTAGGTATCTGCCCAGGAGAAGTGAAAACATATGCCCATACAAACTTACAAAACCAGAAGGTAGAAACAACCTAAATGCCCATCAATGGATGGACAAATACAATGTGGTCCACCCAAGCAATGGAATACTGTTCAGCCATAAAATATGAACGTGGATGGACCTTGAACACACGGTGCTCAGTGAGAGAGGCCAGACACACAAGGGCACCCAGTGTGTGATTCCACTTATGTGACATGAGTAGAACAGGCACATCCACAGACAGGAAGTGGGTCAGTGGAGCCACAGTGGGGAGACTGACGAGTTTCTATTGAAAATGTTCTGGAATTAGACAGTGAGTTGTACAGTGTGGTGAAGACAACCCAACCCATTGAATTGTGCACTGGATACCCTGTGTACAATCTTCTAACAAGGGCAGTGTCTGTGGACTCCTGAATGGACTCCAGAGCTGAGCTGTACTAGTCTTAGACTTGACTCAGGAGATTGGTTTTGTGAACTCCATTCCAGGAAGAGAGCAAATGTTTGCCTTGATTTTGAATGTAACTTTTTAATGTCTCCTTAAAGCATATTACCTATTTTGTTCACTTACGTGGCTTTGTTTTCTTTTACTGGCATCAGTAAATATTGCCCATAATTTTTCTCTCCCCAGGGTCCTTTATGTATATACTACAGGTCATGCCAAAAATATACAAAAGTTTAAATGCCAAAATGTTTAGGAAAGTGCTCTGTAAATAATGATGAACTGCAGTTTAAATAAAAGTTTTCCTTATTAGAGAAAAAGTGAATTTGATGGTATGCAAATTATGTTGAGAGAGTAAGAGAAAGATACATAGGTTTTGCCCCAGGCTTCCTTGCTCCTCCATGTTCCTGGCTTCCTAGTGTCTCCCACACGCTGTTCCCCTCCCAGCCGCCAGAGGGATCCCTAAAAACCCATTGTTATGCCCCTGCTTACCCCTCCCAAGGCTTCCTTCATTCCCTCCCTCCAGTCTGCACCAGCCCCACAGGCTGTTCTTGGTTCGTCCAGCCCAGCAAACTCCTTTGCATGTGCCTCTGCCAGGTGCAGTTCCCCCACGCCCCACTGTATCCAATGAGCTGCTGCTCACCTCCCGAGGGGCCCCCCACACCCCGCCATATCGACTGACTCATGGCTAGATCCACCCACTCATGGCCCCATCTGCTCTGGGAGTTTGTAGCCTGTTACAGCAGTAATTATTCCAATGAGTTACTTGTGAGCTGGGGATTGAAGGGCTGGGCTTGCTGGCCGGACAATTCTAATGGGGATTCGATTCCTGGAGCCCAGCCCAGCACCTGGCGCTCAGCCAGCCTTCAAGGCAGGTCCTTGGAGTGAAGGCAGGCTTACACCAAGGGTCTGTGCTCTGAGCAACAGTGGGCTGCGGGCGATGAGGCCCTGGCCCTGAATGGCTTCCCTGCCAAGTCAGATGGGGGTCAGGCTCAAGCTCAGGCCATGAGAGGAGCGTCCAGGGTGGGGTGGGGGCGGCGTACCTTTGGTCTCATCCTCGTAGACCTTGACGCCCTGTGGGAGTGGCTCCCGAGGGAGCAACGTGGTGCTGGATAGCACCCGGGTCTCCCCAGTCACCTTGTCCTTCTCCACTGTGATCTCCACCGAGTACATGGCTGCCACAAGAGGCATGGGTTATGCTGCGGCCGCCACCTACGTGACCCCCACCAGGCTGCAGCTAAGCCAGGGAGGGGAGCCGGCAGTGCAGAGCCAAGCAGTGCGGATGTCCTGGGCACAGCCCGCCCCAGCTCACCCTTGTTCCATGGTCCCCAGGGTCCTAGCAGCAGGTCTGAACACCTCTGCTGCACACAAGGCCCATCCTTGCTGTCCCACTGGCTCAGCGGAGGGCGTGTGCAGAGGGCTGCTTTGTCCACGGTCAGAGACAGGATTAGAGCTTGGCTTAACAGGCTAGCTTGGCCTGGACCCTGCGCTATCTGTTTTGTTTGCCTCTTTTCAGTTGCCTATCAAGCTTGTCCTCATCTACTTCTCTGTGAAGAATGGATGACTCCCTCTTGAAGTAAGTGAATGTCATTATCATTAGGGCCCTGCTCTGTAGAAATCATAACCACAAAGCCACACAGGACCTTACTCTGAATTCCATTATCATGCCACCTCCTCTACCCTCCCTTTGGGGACCCACGGGAGCCCCCGAATCATGACATCCAAGGGCCCCTCCCAACCTGCCCCTCTGAGTCTTTGCACTTCAGTCAGGGCAACTCCTTTCTTCTGTCTCTTATCAAATGCTGTGGGCTTCACCAGCAGGTCCCTGGGAACCCGCCTGCTTCTTACCCTCTACAGCCCATGGTCTGTTCTCCCTCTAGCCACCAGAGGGTGCCTGTGAGCACACGAGTCAGGTTTGGCCCTGGGATCCCATGGCCTACCCTCCCCAAGCCACCAGAGGGTACCCAAGAGCACAGAGCCTGCGTGTCCCTGCTCTGCCCACCGCCCTCCATGGTTTCCATGTTCATGGGGGTTAAAGTCCAAGTCCTCTTGTGTGCACAGAACGGGGCACGAGCCTGACCTCCTACCTCTCTGCCCTACACTTATTTCGCTCCAACCAATACCGGCTTCTTGGCGGTTCCTCCAACACTCCAGGCTCTGCCTAGACCTTTGCCCCAGATGTCTGCAAACCTTGCTCCCTCACTTCTTTTGGGTCCTTGTTTAAATGTCACCTCCTAACTTTGCCCTCCCCTGAGCCCTCTGATGAAATCTGTCCCCTCTCCAGCTCCTCTCTCTGCCTTACTTTCTCCAGAAGTTAACTGTATGGCTGTCACCCCCGTTAGACTGTCATTCCCCTCACCCTCCAGGCTGTCTCTTACCCCTGGTACACAGCAGCGGCTCAACAAGCTCTTGAAAGAATGTTATTTAACCCCACATCCCTACACAGCCAAACACCCCTGCCTCCAGAGCCACTTCGGTGGGGTGTGTACTGCATGAGGCTGCCCGCTGAGGGGACACCTGACCTCACCTGGAGCAGAAGACCTGAAGGCATCCCTCGTCTCCATCTACCTCTCCCTGGGGAAGCGCTACACTGTCTCCTGCTCCCTGGGGCAAAACTCCACTTGGACTGTGCAGGAGACCCTGACCTCCCCTGCTGCCCTCTCCCTTCCTGGGTGTTGTCACATCCTGGCTACCCTGACCCTAAAAGGGTCTTCGCCTGCCCACTTGCTCCAGTAACAGCAACAGCAGCATGAAGGCTCTGCTGGTCAGTGACTCATTTTCACTTGGGCTCAGCTCTGTGCCAGGTTCCAGGTACAAGGTCACTGCAATCCTGCCCCTTCTCAGGTGCCAGTTGTCAGGGGGCACAGCAGGGCTTTGAACCTGACCTTGTAAACACTTAGCACTGTCTCTCCCTGTTCCCTAGACGCATAGAAATGTCTGAAGTCTGGAAGTTGTTCACCTCCAGAAACAGGACACTCACTCCCTCTGGTAGAGGAGGGGATTGGCGTGGCTGTGTGCTGGCATGTTTGAGCATGTGCCCCGTCCCCACCAGGCCCCAGGAGTGAGTGGTGTGGTCAAAGGCATGTAAGCTGTGAGGAAGTGATGGCTTAGAGTGGCCATGCAAGGGGGCCTGTCTTCTCAGGGAGCCAGGCCAGTGTGTGATCAGGGCATCAAAGCAGAAGGGGTGCCCAGGCCCGACCCCAGGCTTGTAGCCATGGCCTCCAACCAGCCACCACCCGTTACCAGAGCCCCTACCGAAGGCGTGTCTGCATCTGACCTCACTCGGGTTCCCACCGGGACCCCAGGGCTAACACTCTGCCCAGAAGAGCAGCTGGATGCAGGGGCCGAGGCTGGGGGCTGACCCACCTGCCTTCCTCATGGTGGAGCCTTCAACCATCCTCATGGGGGTGTTGGGAACACACTTCTCTGCTTGGTGGGCAAAGAGTAGAGAGAGAGACAGGGGTCAGAGGAGAAAAGACAATGCAGTCCCCCAGACACCCAGACACCCCTGAGACACCCTGACACTCCCAGATACCATATCCCCCAGACACTCACTCCTCCAGGCATCTGGACACCCCCAGACACCTGGACTCCCCCCCAGATACCATAAACCCCCAGGCACTCCCTCAAGTACCTGGACACCCCCAGGCACCTGGACTCCCCCCAGGCACTCCCCCAGGCACCTGGACACCCCCCAGATACTCCCCCAGGCACCTGGACACCCCCAGACACACCTGCCCATATACCCAAACACCCCTCCGGACACCCAGATGCTTCCCTCCAGACACCTGGACACTCCCCCAGACACCGAGGCACTGCCCAGAAACTTGGACACCCTTCAGAAACCAAGACACTCTTCCCAGACACCTGGACACCCCCAGACACCCAGACACGCCTTCCCAGGACCCAAACACACTCCAGACACCTGGACACCTCCAGACACCCAGACATCCCCTGGAATCCTGGACAGCCTGTAGACACTTGGACACCCCCAGACACCTGGATACTCTCAAACACACCCCCGACACCCAGACATCCCCACACATCTGGACACCTCCAGATACCCAGACAGCCCCCAGACACCTGGATAACCCCAGGCACCCAGATGCCCTCCAGGTACTCAGCTCCCAGAAACCCCCTCAGGCAGCCCCCCTGCACACCTGCCCAGAGTGTATGCATGCACCCAGACTCCTCCGTATGCTCAGAAACCCCCAAACACACAGGGAATCCTTCCCCCACAAACCACATCAGCCAAAGTGATTTTTACAAAATCCCTGGGAGGCCTGAGTGGATTTTTTTTTTAATTTTAAATTTAGGAGACGCTCTCCTTATGAATAATTAACACACAAGAAATCAGGCCAAAGACACTTCTCACTACCACCTCCAATCTTGGCTAATGGCTCTCTTCCTACAGTTTTGATATGGAAGTGGACAAGTTTAATATATATATATATATAAATATAATTTGTTAAATAATTTTAATATATTTATTTAATAAACTTACATTTATAGTTCAGCATATACATTGAAATGTTCTATATACATGTGAAATATTTGCATATGTATATATTATACCTGTAATATTGGGGGGGGCATAATATGGGCCCCAGAGTTTAAACCTTGGGCTTTTTTCTGGTCTGTATCCTGGACCCTTGTCCTTTTAAATGGCACTGATCCCCAGGATGGTAGGGACCTTGTTCTCCCCACCATCCCTCTGAATTCTCCTCACCGTCACAGACCCTGTTTTATAGACATGAAAACCCAGGCCCCCCCACCTGCTCAGGAGCTCAGAGCAAGTGGATGTGGGACACAAGGAGTCAGCCAAGCCTAGGCTTCCACGCGCGATGTGTGGGTGGGAAAGACCCACCGCCTCAGCTTGGGGCTAAGACCTCAGCCAGACAAACCCCTGTGAAGCCTCAAGTTTCCTCATCTATAAGGGTGTGCGTGTGTTGTTGCAGCAACTCCACACCAGGGATGCATTGAAAACAAAATGCAACCATGATGGGGACTCTGGAACAGGCTCCCAGTCGGGAGAATAGCAACAATAAACCATTATTGTTGCCATTATCGTTACTTGTTAGCAGCAAGGCAGTTCCCACACCCGCCATCCCTGCTCCGGCCACTAGCGGGCGCTCAGGCCCCAGCCGTCCCTTCCAGAAGCAGTACCTTTGGGTGTGCCCATGGGAGTCTGCAAGAAAGAAGGAAGAGGAGTCAGGAGTGCAGGCGCCGCCCTCCTGCCCACCAGGGCCTACCCATGGGGGCTGGGGGCTAGGGGCTGGGAAGGGCCTGGCTCAGCCGTGGTGACCCCATATCCGGTGCCATCTTCTCCTGGACCCATGCCCAACACCCCCAGCCTGTGGCTGCCAGCTGTCCCTGCCCTCCTCAGAAACATCTGTGTCTCCCTAGTGCCCCCAGAATCCTTCCTGATGATGCCCAGGGCCCTGGGACAGTAACCCTCTGCCTAGCTGCCTCTCCTTCCTCCCTGGCCTCCTCATGGTGCTCGGAACACATTCGGGCCCCGGGGCTTTTGTGTGCCCCCTCCAGCTAGACGCTGCTTTCCTGGAGATCTGCTGGGCGGGCTGTCCCTCAGATCCCTGACCACCTGATCCAAAGTCAATCCCTTTATCACGTGCTAGTCCCTCAAGCCACTATGTTATCTAGCCCGGCAGTGCCTGTCTGCCCTGAGGACATGGGCACCATGAGGGCAGGGCCCATGCCAGCACATGGTCTGAGCTCAGCCAGCCTCACTGAAAGCCCCTTCCCATGTCCATGCCCGGAGAACCCCTCACTTTCAAAACCCCCCTCCCGGGGAAGGCTGCCCAGCCCTCTCAGGAGTCAGGTGCCGCCCTGGGATGGGGGTAGCAAGGATGGGTAGGGGAGGAGCGGCCCATAGGCCCCTTGAGTCCTGAACACAACGGAGGTGGCTGGGAGACTCCTGATTTTGCGTGGATGCACTGTGGTCACCAGGAGCTCAGGGCCCAGCGTGCCGGTCTGGTTTCAACCAAACCCAGTATAGACGTCAGGCTCTAGAATCAACAGCGAAGTCCAGCGAAGCCTTGAGCCTGCTTCTCAACCTCGCTGGGCCTCAGTTTTGGTCTTCCATCAAATGAGGACACTGTGAGGGTTGCCACAAAGCTTGGACTGGTGGTATTGGAACATGCTCAGCACAGGCCAGTCCTGTACAGGTGCTCAGTAAAAGTAATGACAATGATGACAGTAGGTGACATTCGTAGAACGCTCCCTTTGTGTTAAGTCTTGTGTGAAGTGCTTGTCACCCATGGATCCATTTAACCTTTATGACATCCCCAGAATGTGGGGGATCCTACCAGGGAGAAACTGAGGCCTAGAGAGGCAGAACACATGTCCTAAGTCACGTGAATGGGAAGTGGCAGGCTGGAATTCAAAGGCAAGGGGCTCTAAAATCTGACCACAGCGGGGATGGGGCCCCAGGAACGTCCTCACCTGAGGATTCAGGACCACCTCTGCCTTCTGGGCCTCCTTGGCTGGACTTGGGGTTGCCACATTCTCCTTGGTGGTGGCTAGGGGCACATCTGCATTCTCCAGCACCTCAATCTCCTTCTCCAGCCTGGGGAGGGGGAGTCAGGTGGCAGCCCTCACCAGGCACTTCTGTGTGCTTGGCACTGTTCTGGCACTTTCCGTACAGGGACCCCTTGACTGCGATGTGAGGTATTCTTGTCACTTTCCCTTGTAATTGGGGAACCTAAGGCCCAGGGTGATGAGTGCACATAGCCAGCAAGCAGCAAGATCTGGGACCTGAACTTAGGTCCCTTCATGCCTGGGGCTACCGCTGACTTCATTCGCTTCCAGCTGCCTCTCCTTTGTCCCACTCAACTACACTTATTTTTACAGGAAGCTTTATCTCTCCAGGAAAGCTGGGAAAACCATGTCATTTTCCAAGCATTAGAAGGTAACGTACACCTTAACCCTATGATAACACCTAACCACCACCTGCCTGAGGGCAGATGGGTGAGTCTGCAGCCTCCCAGCAGCAAGCCCAGATCGGCAGGCTGGGCACAGCGGGGTTCAATTTGGAGGGCCTGCTGGAAGAGGTGTCCAGGCAGGGGGCACTGGGTGGGCAAATGCAGGTGGTGGAACCACTGAGGCGTGGGTTCCTCTGGGAGGGATACAGCCAAGGCTCCCCCAAAGCAGTCAGCATATGTCAAACCCACAGCTGGGCTCAAATGAGTCCCCCACCCCAGGACTATCCCCAGGGGGTGGGCTGGAGAGGAGGCACTTTGTCTAGCCCCCAGTGGTCAGTCATCCACTGGCTTTCTGACCTGCTGGCCATGTGCCCCTCCGCCTGGCCAGTCCCAACTCTCTCCACAGACCGGTCTCAGTCTCCAGCTTAACATTTGTTGGAATTAAGATGCACAGGCCTTCTTCTGCCTGCCTCTTCACAGGTGAGGAAACTGAGGTCTGGAGCCAGAAATCCCGGCAGACCCCCCACTGCCTTCCAAACCAAACGTGTCAGAATAGGACACGAGTTTCCCATGGCAGGGCCGGCCCCAGCATCACTGGGCGCAGTGGCCCCGGGCAGGATGCGTGCTTCTCAGGCCTCTCCTTGGCCAAGTGGACATGTGGAATTTCAGTCGTCACTTCCCTCTGCCCTGACGCTGCTGCCCTGGAGCCGAGCCTGGGCCTCTGGCTGCTTGGAAATGCCAGGCCTTTTGTCCCAGCCCAGGGGGATTGTCACTTCTCCCTGCCCACCCCTCCCCGCCTTCCTGCAGGCCCCGCTGCCAGTGCCTCTGGGGCCATCATCACAGCCAAGCTGGGAAGAGCTCACCAGCTGGGCGGGCGCCAGGAAGCCCCCAGGGGAGGCAGTTGCAGGCAACTCCCATCCTCAGGGACTCAGGGACCGGACCTGACCCCACATCATTCATGCACCTGCTGGGATGTCGGGGGGAGGGAGAGGTGGCACAAGGCAGCCCATGGCCCCTGAAAGCCCACGTTGCTCCGTCAGCACCTGGAGCCTGGCCAGACGCCCACATGCCTGTGTATCCCATGCGCCTGGGTCTGGGTCAGTGCCTGTGTGTCCCACCCCCAGCCCTCAGGGGGTCCCATCTCAGACCGTGTGAAGGGCCTTGCAGCTCCCACCCACCTGGCGATGGACTCATCCAGGAGCCGTGCCTTCTGCTCATCCTCTTGCAACTGTTTGCGCATGTCCTGGTCCCCCTCCGTGGCGGAAGCTGGTGTCCCCTCCAGGAGCCAGCGCTCCCGCAACGCCTTGCACTGGGGACGGCAGGGTCGGGTCAGAGTTGGGGTTGAGGTCAGGGTCACCTCCGCCTTCTTGCACTTGGCAGGACCCCTAGGCGCTGCCACGACCCTGCCCCCTCTGGGTACCTTCAGATGCTGCAGCTGCCGGCGGTCGTCCTCCAGCTGCCGCCGCCTGCTGTCAATCTCCGCCTGCCTCTTCCTCTTCTCCTGACCAAATGGAAGGGGTGGGCTTGGAATCGGGCAGAGGGGCCAAGAAGACCCCACCAAGCCCACACCACTCCTGTTTCTGCAAAGGGAGCCTGCCTGACCCAGCAGCACCCACCCGCCTCCCGGCCGGCCCGTCCTCACAGGGCTGCTCCCCCTGCACAGGAGGCCTCAGCGGCCATGTGTGAAGGGCACAGAGAGGCTTTCAGCTTTCATTTGTGAGGAAGTGCAGCAGAGGCCCTGCGCCGAGTGTGGGGAGCCTCTGAGACCCCAAGTCCCCCCACTGGCCACACCGTCTGAGGGACAGGAACAACTCACTGCAATGGCCTGCAGCCGCTCCTGCTGAGACGTGGTCTCCGCCACCAGGACCCTGGGCGGGGGAGGGGGACACAGACAAGGTCAGGCTGCCGTCAGCAGCTCAGGTTTGCAGCCCGGCCCTGCATCTTGCAGCTGAGTTGCCTTTTCCGTAATGGAGCCCTTCCCTGCCCACCTCAGCAGGAGCACCACCCTCTCTCCTGACCTGGGCAACTCCCCACAACCCCCTGCCACCTCCTCAGGGCAGGACCACAGAATATCAGGGGGACGCTCTCTAGAGACCCAGGGAAGGTTTGGGGAGAAGAGGGCATTGAGACTGGGCTACAGGAGGTCTAGGGCTTGGCTCCCTGGGACTCAAAGGCTGGAGGGTGTTTTCGGATGAGTTGTACCACCTCCTCGCCTAGACCAGGACACTGACCAGAGCAGTCTTGAGCCCCTCCTTGACCCCCTGCCCACCGAGCATTCTCCAGCCCTGGGGGGGGGCAGGAGTCGGGGTGCTCTGAGCTCTTCTCCAAATCTCAAATGACCACAGGACCCCACTGGGAGCCATTAACAGGAGGCCCAGTCCCACGGGGGCAGGGCTATTGGGTACAGTGGGGGAAGGGGGTCTGAACAGTGGGAGCTAGGACCCCCCAAAACTGCCCCACCCCCACCCAAGCCCCTTATCCTCACAGGGCCTGAAATTACATCCCGTTCTTTGATTCTGTGATCACCTTCAACACCCTTGGCCTTGTATTAGGGCCCAGAGCCACCTCATGGCTGCCATAGACCCTCCACCCCTCTGGGCCGCAGTTTCCCCATCTGCACATAAAGAGCAGACACCTAGCTTAAACCCCCCCTATTATGTCCCCTTCTTCCTGTGGTTCAATAGAGAAATGGAGACCAAGGTCACCCAGTGGGCTGCCCCAGCCCTGGTGACCTATCCTGGCCCGAGGTGCCCCATCTGCCCGCCCCATTCAGGATCAGTTTCCTGGCCTTCCCAAGACTTCTGAAGTCACCTGGCTCCCACACCCTGCCAGGTGACCCCACCTAGCTCCTCTTTCCAGTGGGCAACACCTGCTGGCTTTGTGCCTCCCTAGAGCCAGCTCAGCACCCTCTGCAGCGTCCCTCTCTCCTGCCTTGGGAGGCTGCATTCAGCTGGGTGGAATTCAGGAAAGGGCTGATCCGCCTATGCAGCTCACAGCCCTTCCTGAAGGGCCAGATCAGCTAGGCTCTGGGTCTGCCTCATCGCCCTACATGGTACAGGCAGGGTGCTCCCCACATAGGCCTGTCCCCTCACTTCTGGCAAACCCCACATTTCCCACTCCAGCCCAGACCTCTACCATTACCTGCCAGTTCCCTGGCCCCTGCCAGCCCCCTCACCCCACAGCCAGAGGCAACACCTCAAAACGAGAATCAGACCCTGTCACTGTCCTGTCCGAACGTCTCCCTGGGTCCCATTGCCCCTTGAGAGAAACCTGCAGGCCGCATTGTCTGACCTCCACCCACCTTTCTGCCCTGGTCCCCCTGCCCTCCCTCTCTCTGTTCCAGTTCAGGACCTCCTGGCTGTGACTTAACTGCACCAAGCTCATTCCTACCTCAGGGCCTTTGTACTTACTGTTCCCTCTGCCCAGCTCTGGGCCACACACAGGCCTTCCTCCCCTGCTCCCCCGGGACTCTAAGGAGGCCTCAGGGACCCACCAGGAAGAAGGAAGAGCAGGGGCAGAGAGCATATCGTTGCTGGGACCCCCAGGCACAAAGGGCCCTGCCAAGCAGAGGGATGAGCCACATCACGTGGGGTTTCCAGTGCACCAGGCGGGATGCAGGATGCAGAAAAGGCTGTGAGGTCAGCTCTCCTGGCTGCAGACCAGGCAGGCAGTGTCCTTGCCTGGGCGGCCTGGCCCAGTGGGCTTAACCAGGGATGATCAGGTGGGCCCAGGAAGAGAACTTCCATCCCTCCCCATCTGGGGCTCTGTTACATCCCAAGAGGGCAGGTTGTGTGCCCCATTCACCGCCCCTCCCTAGGCCTAGGGGCACCAGGGCATGGAGCCACCCTGCTACCCAGTGCGCAGCTGCTTAGGGTGATGAATGGCGGCCCACAGGAGGTGGTCGCCCAGGCAACTGTGCAGTCCCCATGGCAACCAATGCAAGCCCGCACGGTGAGTGGGGGGTGGGGGGTGGGGCTGGCGCCACACAACTCCCGCCCCAGCCCCACTTGTGGTGTGTGTGTGTGTGTGTGTGGGAGAGGCTAAGGGGCTTCCCTCCCGGGCTTCAGGGGCCTCCTAGAGAGGGTGGGGGGCAGAGGGGTAACTGGGTCTACCCAGCCCCCGCTGCTTGGGGGACATCTGCCCAGGGAAGGGTCTCTACCCGGGAAGGGTCTGGATCCACCCCTAGTGCATGGTACTTAAAGTCAAGCCAAGAAATTGCTCAGCATCATAAATCCGAAAAGTAAAACAAAATAGTAGCATAGAACCCTGGGTGCTCCCTGCCTTCTAGGTGGGTCTCAGTCCCACTTTTCAGGAGGGGAACGGAGGCTGGGGTGGAGGGGTCTGTTAACGGCATTTGCTAAGCATGCATCCTGACGGTCCCTGCGGTGGTCAAGGAGGGGATGACTACGCTGGTTTTCTCAGTGGATGAACAGCTGCTAAATGCTGACGCTGGGACCTGGGCCCAGACGGGCGGGCTCAGGTGCTCACGGAGCGCAGGGTCTTCCTGAAGCCTTGGGAAGAGTGTGGTGCTTGAGACACTCATTGGCTCAGTAAGGGGAGCAGAGGCCAGATCACAGAAGACCTGACACGCTGGACAGAGCAGCTGCCACCATGGGACCTGTGACCTGGGGCGAGTCGCTGGCGTCTCAGCCTCCGCTGGCTCCACCGCAGATGCGCCACACCCTCAGCGCTCCCAGACTCTAGTCCTTGCGCAGATTATTTTTATGGCGTTTGGAGCAAATTCTGGGCTCGAGCTGATGTGGGTGGCTCAGGACAAGGCGAGGGTGTTGGCTGCCAGCGCCTGAGATAATTGCAACTCCAGGAGATGAGCTAATGAGGCCCAAACCCAGCCAAGCTGAAGGCTCAGCTTTGTGGGACATTTATTTTTTAAAGGCTAAAGGCTCAGAGAAGTTATGCAACCGGCCCAAGGTCACTCAGCGGGCAGGGCAGGGCAGGGTAGGGCAGGCAAGGCGGAGGCCAGTGTGGGGATTGTCCTTCCAGAACCCATGCCCTGGCAGCTCCAGCCAGGAGGGGTCCCAGCCCAGGCAGGCTCAGAGCCCAGCACTGGAACATTCCTATGCTAATTGAAAGGAAACAGCTGACAATGACCTTGGCCATGGGGGCTGGGGTGGGCCGGCAGCAGAGTCACATGGGACTGGGTGGTGGTGCTGAGAGGGAACCCTGCAGCCCAGGGGCCCCTTACCCCCAGGGCAGGCGGTGAAGTGGGGGAATGCCCATTCCCTCTGCCTGTGGGGCCTTTGTCTCCCCAGCATCTTCCTGGCTCCGAACCCCCTCCCACAGCTTGGTCACCCTGAGTAAACCACAGCCTGTCCGCCACCACTATGCAAGCCGTCCAATGCTTGCTCCTCACCATCAGCTTCCTGCTTTCCCTTTCCCTCCACCTCCACGCTCAGCTCAGGCAGACAGTCCCCTCTTCCCGGAAGCATTGCTGTGTCGTTGCTTCATCAGGTGGCCCCCAGAACCAATTGCTCTCACTGCTGAGGCGAACAGCCCATGAGGCACAAGCTAGGAGGTTCATGGCAGATGGACATCACCGCCATAGTGGAGACGAAGGTTAGAGTAGGCCACAGACCCAGAGGAGCAAACCTGTTGCCCATTAACCTGGGACTGGGAGGGGGAAGAACCAGGCCTTGCCCTGTTGAAACAGGAGGGTAGTGAAGCATGAATGGGGGCACTGTGGGCAAAGGCCTTCCCCAAGGTAGGGTCTCAAGATAAATCCAGCTGCACAGACAGTCCTAAAGACCCCTGGTCCCTGCCCACCTCTTACTCTGCTCCAATCACACTCAGACATCCCAGCACATTCCCACCCCCACCCCAGGGCCTTTGCGCTGGCTGTGTCCCCTGCCTGGGGCATGCTCTCCCTGTGCATCCACAGGTCTGAGTAATTCCCTGTCCTTTCCTCAAACATCATCTCCTTGTTTAGGCTTCCTCTGACTTCCCTAATTAAGTTTCACCCCCTCCCAGGACATCCAGCTCTCACTACCACACAACACATGGGACCTTTCCTTATTTTGTTTCTTATTTCCCCACAAGAACATCTTTTCATCCCTGCCATGTACTCAGTACCCAGGACACAGGACATATTCAATAAATGTTGAGGTTTTTTTGGCTAAATCAGCAAGTCAGTCAGGGCTTTCAATTTTCAGAGGTCCCCAACTAAGGGTTCCCCTCTCGTCATATTCCTGTCACCCCCAGGGACACACCAACTGCCCTGTGACCACTTCCTTTTTTTTTTTTAAGATTTATTTTATTGTTTTGACAGAGAGAGAAGGGGGAGGGCCCAGAGGAATCTCCATAGTTGTACGTCATTGTGACATGGTTTCATTCCACAAAGGTGGGCAGGGGCCATGCAGGGTGGGAACTGGGCTGGGGGCCTCCCTCATGGGAAGCACACCCCAGTTCAGCATATGGGTCCACATCGGGATTCAATCCTCAGTCCCCAGGGCTGCAAAGTGAGCACTCAACCCTCTGAGATATCCCAGCATCTCTATTTTTTCTTTTTTTAAAGAAACTCTTATTACATTTATCTAAAACAGGACCTGCTCTCCTCACATCTAACAGTGGCTATGGGACAAGCCCCAAGCACCTTGGAAGTAACTTCACACATTAATATATAAAACAACCCAATATCCATTAGTGATGAATGGAGGGAGGCTGGGATAGTACCACAGGTTGAACACTTGCCTTGCAACCAGTAGGTCCAGGGATCAAATCCTGGCCCCTTCCCCATGCAAACCCATGTACTGAACTGCAGCTCAACTGGTAACCACCAATTCCTGAGGAAAAGGTTCTCACCTTCCAAATGGGAGGCCCCCAGTTTGGTTCCCACCCTGTGTGGCCCCATAACCACCTGTGTGGAATGAAGCCATGTCATAACTAATGATGTACAACTATGGAGACTGCTCTGGGCCCTCCCCCTTCTCTCAAACAATAAAATAAATATATATATTTTAAAGATTTTATTTTTATTGTCTTTGACAGAGAGAGAGAGAGATACAGAGACAGAGACACAGAGGAGGAGGGCCCAGAATAGTCTCCATAGTTGCACATCATTGGTTTTTCCACATAGTTTCATTCCACAGGTGGGTGTGGGGCTGCACAGGGCAGGAACTGGGCTGGGGTCTCATCCCAGTGAGAACCGAACTGGGGGCACTCCCCAGCTCAGCATATGGGTCCGCTTGAGCCAGGGCTGGGACTTGATCCCTAATCCCTGGGGCTGCAAAGTGAGCACTTAACCCACTGAGCCATCCCGGCTTCCCCAAATATTTTTAAAAAATGATGAATGAGGGGAAGCCGGGATGGCTCAGTGGGTTGAGCGCTTGCTTTGCAGCCCCAGGGACTGAGGGTCGAATCCCGGCCCTGGTCTGTGCAAACCCATATGCTGAACTGGGGAGTGCTTCCCATGCAGGAGGCCCTCATTTCAGTTCTTGTCCCCTCGTGGAGGCCCCCGCCCACCCACCTGTGTGGAATGAAACCATGTTGAACACTGATGCCGTACAACTATGGAGACTGCTCTGGGCCCTCCCCCTTCTCTCTGTCTCTGTCAAAAACAATAAAATAAATCCTTAAAAAAGAAATGATGAATGTATACACACGTGGCCCATCTGCACACTGGAGTGTTACATGGCCGTGAAAAGGAGGGAGGCGCTGACACTTGTCACAACGTGGATGGACCTTGAACACATGGTGTTCAGTGAGAGAAGCCAGACACACAAGGCCACCAGTGTGTGATTCCACTTATGTGAAATGTCCAAAACAGACATGGGTTAGTGCTTGTCAGGGAGCTTGGGGAGGGGGGTCGGGGAGGAACTGCTGAAAAAAGATGAGGTGTCTTTTGGAGGTGATGGAATGTTCTCAAATTAGAGGAGATGGTTGTACAACTCTGTGAATTACTGAAAACCACTGAATTGTTTACTTTAAGTGGATAGATTGTGTGGTGTATGAATGGCATCTCAATAATGCTAGTCAAAATAAGTACACACACATATGTGGTAGAAATGCTGACCTCACCAAGGGTCAAGTCTGGGCCAGAGCTGGGGTCCTGCCCACCCTGTGGGGCCTCATAAGATCCTGCTGACCCTGCCCTGAGACTCCATGGTCAAAAGATTAGAACACAAACCAGCCAGGGCGTCATCACCTGCTCATCCCTGCCCTTCAAGGTCCCCTATTGCTGTCCTCTACACCCCGTGTTCACCCAGGACTGGCCTGTCCCACCACTACCCTTGTCTATGCATGAACTCCCACCCAGCCTGCCCTCACGCTGGCCCTTCCCTAGTCAGCTCACCACAAGGCCCGGGCTGGCCTCCTGAGTTCCAACCCAATCCTGACTGTCCCCGTGATGGGCTGGGACTGTCCTTGAACTCCTGCTTGAAAGCCTTGGGCAGGATACGGACCCTTTAGTCCAATTTCATACTCCTCAGATAGGAAGACCCCCACTCAGGCACCCTGTGCAGCACGCAGGGCCCCTGCTAGCCCCCCCTGCATCTGGAGGCGAGGCTGGCTCAGCACTGTTGGCAGCTGCGACACCGCTACGAGGTGAAGTCGGGTTACATCACCCAAGTGCTGGGCCTGGCCCCCTGGCTCCACAGTGCTCTCTGAGCTGCTCCCACACCCCTGTCCAGGATGAGTACTGACTTCCTCCTGACCGAACCCTTCAGCTGCCAGAATCCCTTTCTGTTGCTTGACATCTCTGCTCAGATACCATCCATAACTCGCCACGGCCCCCAGCTGGGCACTCCGGGCCTGGCAGGACCTGGCCCCAAGAGCATAAATGGAAGCGCTCCCTTCTCCCAACACGTTATCCTCTCCGGGCTTTTGCACAAGTCTTTCCACCAGGTGCTCCCCTTGGCCGACCTGGGTAAATTCTTAAATATCTTTTACAGAAAAAGTCCAGGGAAGCCCGGAGAGCTCAGCGGGTTAAATGCTCGCTTTACAGCTGTAGGGACTGAGGATCGAATCCTGGCCCATGCAGCTCCTTTTGCCAAATTGGGGTGTGCTTTCCATGCGGGAGGTCCCCAGTTCAGTTCACACCCCTGGTTTGGCCCCTGGCTTGAAGGGGCGTACCTCCTATGCAGGAGGCCCCCAGCCCAGTTCCCACCCACCTGTGTGGATCAAAACCATGTCAAAAACTGATGACGCACAACTATGGAAACTGAGCCCTCCCCCTTCTCTCTGTCTGCCAAAAACAATAAAATAATTCTTAATTTTTTTTATTGTTTTTGACAGAGAGAGAGAGATATAGAGACAGAGACAGAGAGAGAACTGAACTGGGGGAACTCCCCAGCTCAGCACATGGGTTCACATGGGCCAGGGCCAGGGCCGGGATTCGATCCTCGGTCCCCAGGGCTGCAAAGTGAGTGCTTAACCCACTGAGCCATCCCGGCTTCCCCTAAAATAATTCTTAAAAACAAAAAGTCCATGATGGAATGAACTAGGAAACCTTCCCCACACCTCAAAGAAGGCCCTCTATGGGTTCCTCCAGACCCCTCTGATCCTGCACAGGGCTAGGAGGGTCAACAGAGAGCATTTTTCTTTTTTTTTTTTTAAGATTTATTTTATTGTTTTTGACAGAGACAGAGAGAAAGAGATGGAGAGAGACAGAGAGAAGGGGGAGGGCCCAGAGCAGTCTCCATAGTTGTATGTCATCAGTTGCTGACATGGTTTCATTCCACACAGGTGGGCAGGGGTCATGCAGGGTGGGAACTGGGCTGGGGGCCTCCTGCATGGGAGACACACCCCAGTTTAGTATATGGGTCCACACAGCCTGGGACCAGGACTTGATCCTCGGTCCCTAGGGCTGCAAAGTAAGCGATTAACCTACTGAACCATCCTGTCATCCGAGCGTTTCTTAAATGACAGACGAGAAGCTTCCTGGATGGAGGAAGGATGAATGGAAACAGGATCCAAGACTTGGAAAAAGGTGATGTGATTATTTTTTCAGAACATCAACCCATTTCTTAGCATCCAAATCTAAGACCCTTGACCCTTAGGGTCTTATGAGGCTGCGGGTATCTTTATTTATAGGATTCAAGTCCATATAGCACCCACCCCTCTTCTAATTGTGCTGCACCCGGTAAGGGGCTGGGTGAGCTCATGTCCCCATTCACCAGATGTAAAAAGTAAGTCCTAGGGAAGGTGAGTGACATGCCCAAAGTCATAGAGTCAGGACACCCTTTTCCATGCCCCACTCAGGAATCAGTACTCACAGTGGGCTCTCCAAGGGGAGGATGCAGGGACAGATGCCCCCAGGGGCCCAGGCCACAGCCAAAGCCACCAACCAGGCTGAAAAATGGATGCCAGGGTACTGAGGAATCCTGCAGGCCACAGACTCTGGGACACAGGATGGTAAAGAGTCCCTCTCTCCCCACCCCCTCACCCCATCCCCCACCTGGTAGCTAAGAGGGCCTCCCACGTCTTTCTAGCTGCTTGGTTTCAGGCATATCCTGTCACCTCTTGGTCCCTCAGTTTCCCCACCTCACAGGGTTGTTGTAAGGATCCAGCGAATTCACACAGACAAAGCATTGAAAACGGCTCAGTATAGAGCAAGTGCTGACTAAATGACTGTTAAGTAAATAAATGATGCTGGTACTTTTGGAGCCACCATCCCATGTCCCTGTGGTCACTTCCAGTGTCATCCGCATGTTCCTTCCCCTTTACTTTACTCACTGTTTAAATCAAACCCCTTGTTTTAGAAGGAACTGCTTCATTGTTATCAAGCCTGAGAAAACCAGAAACCAATGCCACAAACATCAGAGTAAAAACACTGAAAACAATAGATACAATGAAAATAAAAGCTTGCTATTCAATTAACACTAGATACTGTTGCCTTTTAACTGGCTGTGCCTCATTACAAAGGGAGATTATCGAGTGTGAAAGAGACGTTAAGGACCCAGTTAGCACCCAGCAGAGGCTTTCTCCTTGAAGATATCAGGCCTGAGGAGTGAACTGGGAAGATCCCATCCCAGCTCCCCTCTCCTGCTCCAGTACAAGGCCTGCGCCCTGCCCTGCCCTCACCCAGGAGAGTGCTTGGCCATCTGACAGTGGCTGTTCCAAGCTAAAATATCCTTCCTTTACCAGTCAGACCCTGAGGCTTTCAGAGGAGCAGCTCCTTACTGGGAGCCACGCAGCATCCCCCATCCCAGAGCAAGACTGGCACCCAGCTCCCGCCCACTGCTACTCCCCACGTCCTGTCTTTGCAGCATCAGCCATCTTTCACATGGCCTTCGTGATTAGTTACTTGCTAGTTTTTGATAAATCCATAAATTCTTAAACTGTAGTTTAATCCTTAAATTGATGCGATTTTGACAAATTCTTAAATTTATTTTTAAAAGAAACTTTCAGGGGAAGCCGGGATGGCTCAGTGGGTTGGGCACTCACTTTGCAGCGCAGGGGACCAGGGATCGAGTCCTGGCCCCGGCCCGTGCTGAACTGGGAGCTCCCCTAGTTCAGTTCTCTCTGTATCTCTCTCTCTCTCTCCTCTGTCAAAATAAATGTATAAATAAAAATATAAAAATAAATAAATAAATAAATAAATCTCACAAATTAAAAAAAAAGAAACTTTCCAGCACCACCATAGCTGTTGTCCACAAGGAGTTGTCTGCTCAGAGCCATCTCCTGTGAGTCTGGTGGCAGAATCCACAGAAATGGGAGGCGAATGATGCTTCCTAGTGGCAGTTGCCTCTGTGTCTGGGGCCTGCTCTGTGCTCGTGGAAAGGGATGAGGGTAAGGGACAGGTGGTTCCACTAGGGAGGGCACCAGGTGGAGCCTCACTCCACCATCCCCAACCCCAGCACTGGGGACAGGCTTTCTCTCTTGGCTATTCAGGCCAGGTAATGGCAAGTCCCATTCCACATCTGTACCCAGAAAAGCCAGTGAGCTGCCCAGGGGCACCAGATCTGATGCACAATCAAGAGGGCACAGGGAAGGGTACCCTCTGTGTGCTGTGTGACCCTGGGGGCAGTTTCCACACCGACAAAGGGTTGATGGGAAGGGAAACAATAGAGTCCAACCACAATGCCCCTATTTCTTACTCTGGGTGGGCATTTCTCTTGCTTTTTACCCCTCATCCCTAAGGCAGCCCCTCCCCAGGGCCACACCCTGCCTGGGGCCCATTGTCAGGCGGCACAGTGGTTCCCTTGGGCCCCTGGCTGGGCCCCCGGGTGGGTGGGGGCGCAGCTGAGCCTTTGTCTGCGATTTCAAAAGCAGAGGACACTGGGTGTCACCTTCCAGGGCAGGCAGGAGGTGGCGGCTCCCACCCAGCTGAGGGTGTGGTGGGTCAGGGGGAAGCCCCTGGAGGGAAGTTGTCTGCTCAGAAAACACACCCCGTGGAAGGGCAGGGGTGGGGGGCAGGACTGGCTGGACCTCCAGGCTCAGGCCTTGGGTAAGGTGGGGCCCTGGCCCAGAGCAGGGCAGCCAATGCCCCCACATTCACACAGTGGGCAAGCTGCCAGCCCCCGGAGCACCTACCTTCCCTGGCAAACACACCCGACGGCCTCACAGAGACCACCTGTGGGAGTGGGCCAGTGGGGGCCACGCTGATGCCAAGAAGGAGCCCAGGGTCTGGAATGACCATGGACGCTCCCTCAGCACCTGCAAGAACTCTCAGCTGCCCAGCAGCTCCAAGGAGCACGACACAGACCCAGGCTGCCCAATTAGGACCCCATCTTGGGGACACTGAAGACGGGATGAGCCCCAAGATCCTCTTTAGGAAAGCACCTGGCCCTCCAGTCTCACACATCCCAGAACCCCAGCAGAAGGCCTCCCTCCAGCGGCAACTCGGGACAGCATCTGGCGTCTGGACCGGCCTTCGCGGGGCCCCGACAACCCTCGAGGCCCTTGCGTAGGGCAGCCGGGTGGAGGGGGGACGGGCCCGTGCGCAGAGAGCAGAAAGCTCAGGTTGGGGGAGGGAGGTGCTGAGCTCCAGGCCTGACCGGCGCCGGGAGGAGGGGTCGCTCTGCCACCCCAGGTGCGCCCGCTCGGCAGCCTACAGGTGGCGGAGGACCAGGGCTAGCCCAGGGGGCGCGGACAGGGCGCCGGCATGGCGCGAGCGGAGACCCGGGCCTCACCCTCCCAGTGTCCTGGGATGGCCTCGGTCAACTGCCGCCCGAGTCCTCATGCAGCCGTGGGCCGCCAGCATCGGGTGGAGCTGAGCGCGGGGTCCCGACGCCCCGGGCGGGGGGAAGGCGGTGGGGGCCGCGGCCCTCCCCTGGGCCCCTCGCCCTGCGGGGCGCGCTTACTCACTCCATTTCCTCTCGGAGCTCCGGGCGGGTCCGCGAGGCTGGGCGGGGGCGGACGCAGGCGGGCGCGCGGGCGGAGGGCGCTGGCAGGCAGCGGGCTAAGGCCGAGGGGCCCGGGCAGCGCGGCGCAGGGGCGACGGCACCCGCTGGGGCATCGCCCCGCGCGCGGCGGCTTATTGTCCTGGAAGCGGGCACAGGGGGTAGGCTGGGCGCGCGCGCCGCCGCCGCGCTTCTCTGTCGCTCCCCTCCCCGCCTGGTTCCCCTCCCACCCCGCGGCGCCGCCGTTCGCGCTGCGCCTCCTACCGGCCGCCGGGGCTGCTGCAGCGCCCTCCTCCCGCCGCCCCGGCCGGGCCGGAACCTCCCGGGAGCCGCGCCCGGGCCCAGCCTGGCGTCATTGAGCCCACCTCCGAGAGGGGCTGATGCTACTAGCCAGCCGGGTCTCGCTCTGGCCTGGGACTCAGTCGTGACCGTGACGAAATCCCGCCTCTCCCCAGGTTCTGGTCCAGAGTGGGAGTGGGTGGGGACACATAAACCAGGAGAAGGACGGGTGGGACCCCGGGGGAGGTCCTGACGGCTGTGCGGCAGCCTGGAGGTTCTGGGAAAAGAGCACCAAGGTGGGGGCACCGCAAGCGCAGAGGCTGGGCCATGGGACCCAGCCCGGCCCCTTTAAGGACGAGTAGTGATGGCACAGCCATTGCCGAGCTTCTGAGCACGCGCTGGGCCTGGGCCTAGGGTTGAAGGACGGTTAATGATTAAAGGCTGTCTCACGGCTCCCACACAGCACACGGCGTGCCCCTGTGGCCAGAGTGAGCGAAGGGCATGGTGGAAGGTGGAGAGCTCACGCTTTGTCCCGAGGGCACTGGGGAGGCACGGCAGAGTTTAGAGCAGGAGAGGGATCAGCCTGGTATATTTTTGTGAAGGCCCCTCTGGGAGGCCAGGTGTGGAGTGGATTAAGTAGGGCAAAGAGAGAGGCAGGAAGAGGCTGAACTGCCACCCCCCAACCCCAGGCACATAGCAGACTCTGGACCAGGTTGAGAAGCAGGTGAATTCTGGGTGGATCATGAAGGGGGAGCTGACAGGATTGCTATCAGGTGGGACGTGGGGTGATAGGTATTGGGGTCCACTCAGTTCCAAACTAAGCCCCTAGACTTGGGTTGGGGACAATGACAAAGGATGATGTTGGGTGTGCAGCTGGATGTCCGGATTGGAGTTCAGGGTAAGGCCCTACCTTGGCTCCCCGGTGTGAGGAAGGCTTGGGAGATCCTGAGGGGAGGGGTGCAGGCGGCAGCGGCTTCCCCTGCTTTTCCCCTGATTTCTCGAAGTCTATGTTGAGTCCTTCATGCTGCATATGTTACCATATGGACCCCACAGACCGGGAAAGAGGGAGGACCTGTCACTGCCAACATGCACACCAAGCTTGTCCACCCTGCAGCCCGTGGGCCACATGCGACCCAGGACGGCTTTGAATACAGCCCAACACAAGTTCATAAACTTTCTTAAATCATTATGAGATTCTTTTTGCAACTTTCTTTTTCTTTCTTTCTTTCTTTTTAGCTCATTAGCTATTGTTAGTGTTAGTGTATTTTATGTGTGGCCCAAGGAAATTCTTAAAGATTTATTTTTATTGTTTTTTTGACAGAGACAGAGAGACAGACAGACAAAGAGAGACAGAGAAGGGGGAGGGCCCAGAGCAGTCTCCATAGTTGACAGCATTAGTTTTCCATATAGTTTCACTCCACAGATGGGCACAGGGCTGCGCAGGGCAGGATCTGGGCCGGGAGCCTCCCGCATAGGCCCCGGCAAGAACTGAACTGGGGGCACACCCCAGCTCAGCATGTGGGTCCACATGGGCCAGAGCTGGGATTTGATCCTCAGGCTCCGGGGCTGCAAAGTGAGTGCTTAGCCTGCTGAGCCATCCCGGTTTCCCCTGGAAATTCTTTTTCTCTCAATGTGGCTCAGGGAAACCACAAGGTTGGACGCCCCTGATCTAGACCATGGTCCTGACTTCCCAGGTTCGTGTGAGAACACTAGTGCCCTGGTTCCAGACACACTTACTGGGCGTAGGGGCAGGAGAGGAAGGTTCTCCCCAACCCCTAAGGTTTTTTGTTTGTTTGTTTGTTTTCTTTTCTCTTGACGATTCTACTCAGCAGTTGCCTGATAAACAGGTGTATGTGCAGAGGGAAATAGCTTTGGTTGGCTCCGGAGAGAAGCTGCAGGTTGCACCCCAGAGTGGGCAGGAGCACTGCTGCCTATTTCCTTACAGGCCTTTCCATCTCCCCCTCTGCGCAGTGAATGTGCATTCACTGTAAAGATGAAACAGTGAGATAAATGAGCAAACAGAAAAAACAAACTCTGTCAAACATCAGGGGCCCTGGATTCAAGTCCCAGCTTAATGCCACATGTGCTGTGGGACTCTGAGTCTGTTTCTTAGCCTCTCTGAGCCTCACTTCTCCACCTCCTAGGGCAGCTGGGTTAACAGAGTGAATATACATGAAGGGTTTGAAATAGCACCTCATACACAGTAGCTCAGGGTTTGGAAAACTCTTCCTGTAAAGGGCCAGATAGTAAAGATTTTTGGAATTGCAGGCTCAGGTCTGCCCCTGCAGCATGAGAAAAGCCAGAGGCAATATGTACATGAATCTGTGTGGCTGTGTGCTAATAAACCTTATTTACAAAACAGGCACTGGGCTGGATTTGACCTGTGAGTAGTAGTTTTTGCACCAGGAACTCAGCAAAAGTAAGCTATGAGTAGTTCTATCACTGCCTCTCTTCCTCTGGGTCTATTCAGTCCAAAAAGACTTATTGAGCACCTACTGTGCACCTGGCAGTGTTAGGTGCCAGGGATGCAAAAGCCTTGTCCTTGGAGAAAGGGCATTTTTGTCTATTAAACAAATGATTCCACATTTGAAGGATGCTGGCTGCATTTTGTTGATGGAGAGGGGCTGCTGGGAGCATCTCTCCCAACCCTACAAACCATTCATGGCTTTTTCCATCTCTAAACATCCCAGGGCTCCCACCTCCCTCAGATCCAAAGCCAAAGTCCTTGGTGCCCCTGCTCTCAAGATCCTGCTCAGCGTCCTGAACATCCACATCCCAGACTCGGGCGTGCAGGCAGCCGCTTCTAGCGCACCAGCCAGGAGGTGGCGCCACAGGAGCTGGGGAAGTTGGGCCAGGTGGAGATGGTAGGGGGTGCATCCCAGGTGGCAGGGACAGCCCAGGCAAAGGCATGGAGGTGGTGTGTCATGGATTAGAGCAGTGGGCTTGAGTCTACCTTTCTTCCTCCAGAGAGGGGTCTATACCACTCTCCCCTCCTAACCTTTTAGTGTGTTGCAGTTCCCATCCTTCTGGGGTGGGGTCGCAGTCACTGCGCGCGCGTGTGCGCGCGCGCGCGCACACACACACACACACACACACACACACATACACACACATACCCCGCCCCACTGCCCTCCTGGACCACTTGCAACCACGGTTTCCATGACGATGCTTCCTTTCCCACCTCCTTGGCCACCTCTGCTCATCCTGATGCCTCTGTCTCCAGGGTCTGCCCAGCACCCTCTGCCCTTGCCCTGAGCCAAGTGCACAGCTGTGGCCTTCCTGGGACATCCTCTGGAGCCCTTGGACTCACTGGGCTCTGCATGGGCTACAAAAGTCCATTCCTCCCCTGTCCCTGAGTCAGAGACCCCCTTACTTTCCCAGCCCTGATTCCAGCTCATGCCTGTGTCTCTCACCCCGAAAGGGGTCAGGAAGGGTAAACTGGACACCAGAGGTACAAGGTCCGAGAGGGAATGGGCCCCAGCACCCCATCCCCAGCTTCATAGCCTTGAACCACAGGCTCAGCCCAGGCTGGGCCCTGTACAGAGCAGCATGCAAGAACCTCAAACTCTACTGTCCTCATGGCCTGTACCATGGCCCTGGGAGCCCCAGGCTTTTCAGGTAAGGGGCATGGGGACCTGAGAGGGTCTTCCAGCTGTAGCCAGTTCAATATTGGTCAAGCTATAGATTAGCAGAACCCAAACTCACTTCCCAGGGGAATTGTGTCCTCTGCACATGAGAGTTGCTCAGGAAAGACATTAATATGACCATGAGTTAATCTTGATACATAAAGACTCCAACAAATCAATAACAAAAGTATTTAGTAAAGGGAACTATCATCATCATCATCATCATTGTTGAGTCTGCTCTGACTGGGAAAGTCACCCAGATCCTCCATGGAAAGATCCTTTAAGGACTATAGTCCAGGAATCCAGGGTTCAAGGCTGGATTCTATGCAGCCCCAGACGAGCCAGGCTCCCCCCTTTCTGTGCCTCCAGTTGGAAAATGGAAACACCAGCTTCCACCCAGCCCACTCCTCAGGGCTTCGGGGAGCTTGGTTATTTGGGACCACGAAGAGCAGTTTCCTGTTTCACAATTGTTCGTCAAACAGGAAGGAAATTGGGCCTGGTTGTGGGTAGAACTGGCCTGAGAAACTGTTCTGAGGCTGCAACCCTGGTCCCATCGCTCCATTGCTGTGTGACCTTTGACAGGGCACTTAACCTATCTGTGCCTCAGGTTCTCCATCAACAACATGGACATAGAACAATACTGACATCCTTAGTTTGCTCCAGGGCTAAATGAGGTTCTACATACCTGCAGCTTTTTTTTTCTTTTTTTTTTTTATCTTTTCACATTTATAGAGAGAAATTATCTTTTTGTCTTCAGTACATATTTATTTCTATTTTACTTTTTGACAGATAGAGAGAGAGACAGAGACAGAGACAGTTAGAGAACCGAACTGTGAGAACTCCCCAGTTCAGCACGTGGGTCCTGCCTGGGCCGGAGCCGGGATTCGATCCTCGGTCCTCATGGCCTCAAAGCGAGCGCTCAACCCGCTGAGCCGTCCCGGCTTTCCCGTGCAGCTTTTTTTTTTAAGATTTATTTTTATTGTTTTTTAGAGAGAGAGAGACAAAAAGAAGGGGGAGGGCCCAGAGCAGTCTCCATAGTTAACAGCATTAGTTTTCCATATAGTTTCACTCCAGAGGTGGGTGTGGGGCTGGACAGGGCAGGAACTGGGCTGGGGTCCTCCCACATAGGCCCCGGCAAGAACTGAACTGGGGGCACACCCCAGCTCAGCATGTGGGTCTACCTGGGCCTGGGTCGGGATTCGATCCTCCGGTTCTGGGGCTGCAAAGTGGGAGCTTAACCAGCTGAGCCATCCCAGCTCCCCCTACCTGCAGCTTTGAGTGATAGTTATACCAATGTCCCAGGGACATGTGGCTGGAGAAACTGAGGCACAGCGAGAGTTAGTGACGTCTGGGGTCTCAGGGACTGGCAGAGTCCGGGTTAGCCAGGGCAGACTGCCCCTTGGGCCTCAGCTTTCCCTCCACTGCCCTGTTTCCTCCTGTGCAATTGTGCTCAACAACTCTGAGGCAGTGAAATCATTGGTTTCCAAGAATTATCGGCTCAGATCTGGGTGTTGCCAGTGGGGCCTGGTGGGGCCTCTGACAACAGGCCACATCTGGGTTCCCCTTTTCTGGGCCATTGGGTGAAGGTAGCTCTCAGAGCTCTTGAGGGAGATGCCAGCCTGCCCAGCCATGGGGCCTGGGCTGGGGGCCCAGGACCACCTGCTGCTGACTGTGGCCACTCTCCTGATGCTGTCCATGAGGCTCCCAGGTATGAACCTCCAGGTGCGCCCTCCCCCACTCAGGAACTTCACAGGTGCCCCAAGGCACCCACCCAGATTCACCCTAGGAACCCCCCAGGTGCCTCCCACATGGGCCCCAACCTGGTGCACCCACACAGCTCCCGGGCTGACTGCCGTCAGGGGCCTCCGTGAGGAGGGGTGCAGTGGGTCCAGCTGGGGTCTCAAGCAGGCCCAGCCCAGGTTTTCTGGGAGGAAGGCCTCTCCCAGCTCACTCAGGGTCATTCCCGGGGCTCCTTGTAGCCGGCTCACTCTCTGTGTCTCTCTGCATCTCTTTCCATCTCTGTTTCTGGTCATTTCTGCTTCTTTCTCCCTCTGCTTGACCCCTATGCCATCTTATGCCTGAGCTGCCTCCCCTGACACAGCCCCCTGCCCTGCCTGCAGGCTCCTGGGGGGCCTGGATCATTGGGGGTCATGAGGTGACCCCCCACTCCCGTCCCTACATGGCATCAGTGAGCTTTGAGGGCCAGCACCACTGCGGGGGCTTCCTGTTCCACGTCCGCTGGGTAGTTTCAGCTGCCCACTGCTTCAGTGACAGGTAAGCCCACCCTGAGCACCCTTCCCCTGCCCACTGCCACTCGGGTCTCCAGGATGCTGTGACTGTGCTGCAGGGAAGGGGGTGTTGCTGATGTGGGCAGTGCTACAGTCCAGGCAGGGGCAGGGGCAGGGTGGCGAGCCCACCCCTTCTCAAACAGCAAAGGGAACAGGGTGGGGGCCATGAGAGATGTGATGAAGGAGCAAACTCTGTGACAATAAAGTAATGTTGCTGTGCTCAGTCTAAGTATACTGTTATAATAATTGCCAACATTAATATTGAAATTATTGGAAGAATAAATACTTTTGTACCCTTTGAATTCCTTTTTTTTTTTTTTTAAGATTTATTTTGTTTGAGAGAGGGTGAGGAAGATGAACAGACTAGTGCAGGGAGGGCCCAGGGCAGCCTCCACAGCTGCACACCATCAGCTGTGATGTGGTTTCATTACACGCGGTGGACATGGGGCCACATGGGGTGGAGGCTGGGTTGGGCTGGGGGCCGCCCCCATGGGAGGTGAGGGCCTTCCCTGGGCAGGGAGCAGGATTCGATCCCCAGACCTCACAATTGCAAGGCAGGCGTTCAACCAGTTGAGCTATCCTGGCATCCCCACTTTGAATTTCTTCTGCTGGTCTAATAATTAAATCTACATGAGAGAGTAACAAGAGAAAACAAAAAACAATTTAATACATATGTATATATGGGAACCCTGCATACATGAGAGGTTCCAAACTGTACAGAAAACACGGGTGTATGTGGCATCCTCAGCTAGGGACGAGACCAGGGACCTGGGGCATCAGAGGGGAGGAGGACAGGAGGAGGGTTATTCTCAGATGCTCACAAATTAGAAGCTTGCCCTGCCCTCTAAATATCAATAAGTCATAAAAACTTACACCTGCTGACAACTATCATTACAAGCAAAGTCCTCAGTTTAGATTTCCGCAGGTAGTTAAGAGAGGGGAACAAGTCTCTAGAGAGCCGAAGGGTCCCCATGGCCTTCGGTTCAAAAGAATCCACATGCCAAAGGGGCAACATGTTGGGAAGGCATGTACTGACCCCCTTCAGAGGCAAATTATAATTGAGGTGGGGATCTCAATAAATGTAACAAGCATTTGATTCATTTCAAGTATAGCTTATAAGGGGAAGCCAGGATGGCCCAGCAGGGTAAGCACTCACCTTGCAGCCCTGGGGACCAAGGTTCGAATCCCAGCCTAGGCCCATGCGGACCCATATGCACCCCAGTTCAGTTCTTGCCTCTCCCGTGCTCCCTGGCCCAGCCCCTGGCCTAAGGGGGTATGCCTCCCATGCAGGAGGAGGCCCCCAGCTCAGTTCCCACCTGTGTGGAACGAAACCATGTGGAAAACTGATGACGTACAACTATGGAGACTGCTCTGGGCCCTCCCCTTCTCCCTGTCTCTCTCTGTCTTTGTCAAAAACAATAAAATCTTTTTAAAAAAGGATAGTTTATAAGTTATTAAAATTAATATTGCAGTGATTAGTTAATGCTATAATGGAGGTGGGAGTGGTGACAGGTGTGGCTGGCATGAGGATAAATGGATTGCTGGGCCCGTTTTGCAGATGGTGAGACGACAGAGGCCCATGACAGGTGGCCCTCAACCCAGTCTCACTCATGACTCCCCTCCCCCTGCAGAGACCCCCGAACGGGCCTGGTGGTGCTAGGGGCCCATATCCTGCACACCTCAGAGCCCACACAGCAGGTGTTCGGCATCTCAGCTGTCATCAAGCACCCTGACTATCAGCCCACGAACTACACCAGTGACATTTGTCTGCTACAGGTGAGCTCCATGGGCGGGGACACTGGACTTAGGTCTAGCTGGTCCTCACCACCCCCAGGATAACTAGACGTGTTTTAAAAATAGCAAGAGGCTACTGAAACCCTGAGTCAGGTCATGCCTTTGCTCCAACCTCCCCTCCTCAGGAAGTGTCCCTTGGTGTCCCCCTGCTCTGCGGCCTTCCCCTGTCCCCTCCCCATCCCTCCTCCCTGTTTCACCTTTCTTGTCTCTAGCACAGCTGTCACCTGCTATCAACACCTGCACAGGTGCCACTTCACTGCCCTTCACTGCCTCCTCTAGACCTCAAGGGCAGGAATTTCCCCTCGTTTATGGCCATTTGTGGCCCACAGTACTCAATGTTCGGGCTAAAAGGGGAACAAGTAAGGTACCACTGCCAGGAAAGGCCCCCACCCCCGCCCTCTGCCTTTCCTGGGCTCACTGGTCAGGAGGCGGCTCCTTCATAGTTGTGAGTCCTCCCCCACACATGTGGTACATCCTTTAGGACCAGCACCCTGCAGGTCCAGGGACCTCCAGGGCCTCCGTTTTAGAGAGAGAACATCCCAAACTTGTCCTCCAAATGCAATAAAAAATTAAAACACAGAGGACAAAACAAGTCCTTGGGTACAGGGGGTTCGGGGGTGTGGGGCACTCCCAGAAAATAGAAAGGAGGCAGCAAGTGTCAGCAGCCAAAGCCCAGAACCCACTACTCTGATTCACTCATCCCATTGTGCCCATGGGGAAACAGGCTGGAGGATGGTCAAGGGGCGTGCCCAAGATCAGGCAGTGTGTACCAAAACCAGGGTCCAAGTCATTCATTCCCTAACTATTGATTGAGTGCCAGCTGTATGTTGGTCACAAGGGACACAGCCATGAACAAACCCCAGGGCTGGCCCCCTCAGAGCCTTTGATCTAATGGGGTGGCAGCTGGGTAAACTGGCCTTAACAGGGGCACACAGGAGCCCAGGGGATGTGCCTGTCCTAGCCTGGGAGTCTGGGAAAGCTTCCTGGAGGTGATGTCTAAGCTGAGGATGCATAGGAAAGGTGATCTAGCCAAGGGGTACACTGCAAGCAGAAGTGTGGAGGTGGGTCTAAGCCATGGCAGCAACTTCGTTCTGGCTAGAGGGGAGGGTTGAGTGGTCAGCCGAGAGGTTTTTATCCTGAGGGCAATGGGGAGATATGGGACAGCCCAGAGCAGAAAAGAAGATGCTGGTTAGAAAGACTGGGCAGGGGAAGCCGGGATGGCTCAGTGGGTTGGGCGCTCACTTTGCAGCGCCGGGGACCGAGGATCGAATCCTGGCCCTGGCCCTTGCGGACCCATATGCTGGGCTGGGGAGTTTCCCCAGTTCAGTTCTCTCTCTGTATCTCTCTCTCTCTCTCTCTCTCTCTGTCAAAAACAATTAAAAAATTAAAAAAAAAAAAAAAAAAGGAAGACTGGGCAGCTGGGGAGGTGAGGGAAGGGCCACAGTCCTGGTCAGAGAGGGTGAGGCCTAATGGGTGGAGGGCATGTGCTGGCAAAAGCAGCAGGCCTTCTGACAGCTGAATGAGTTTATTTCTCTCCATAAGGCCAACAGACTGTGTGTCACAGACGGGTAAACTGAGGCAGAAGTGGTGGTGACTGTTGGGGATGGTTTCTTTCTGCAGCTGAACAGCTCTGCCATCCTGGGTCCTGCAGTGGGGTTTCTGAGGTTGCCGCGAATAAACGCCGGACCACTCAAGCCCGGGGTGCGGTGCCAGGTGGCTGGCTGGGGCTCTGTGTCTAACTTTGACGAGCTGCCGCCTGGACTGATGGAAGCTGAGGTCCGCGTGCTGGGCCTGGACGTCTGCAACAGCTCCTGGAGGGGACAGCTGAGCCCTGCCATGCTCTGCACCCGCAGTGGGGACCGCTGGCGACGAGGCTTCTGCTCGGTATGATACCCTCTGTCCCACCCGCTTACCGAATGGGGAAACCGAGGCCCACAGACAGGGTTGGCATTGGGCAGAGCTGTCCCAGCTCACCTTTAAGTACTGAGGTACTATTGTTACACCCAAGGCCCTGGAAGGGCAGGGAGTTTGCCCAGCGTCACAGGGCTACTCTGTATGGCTGTGTGGGTTGTGCTCTGCAGAGATAAGACTTGTATTTACAAGTAGTGTCCTATGGGTGGCAGTAACAGATCTCCAGAAAGGAGCTCCTGACCCTAGCAGCCTGCTCCTGGCCGCCCTGGCCTTGATGTAAGGCAGAAACGCAGTCTGAAGGTTTTTTGTACCAGGCAAGAGGGGGCAGTGGTTCAGAATACAGATTCTGGACCCCAAGTGCCTGGGTCCAAATCCAGACTGTGCTGCTTCCCAGCCTTGTGGCCTTGGGAAAGTCACTTCTCTGGGCCTCACTTTCTTCATTTATAAGACTGCCACTTCATTGGGTGAAAGCTGATTCCACATGACAATTAGGAGAGTAGAACCAGGAGGGGAGGGGAGAAAGCAGGAATTTCAGGGTGGGGACTCGAGAAGTGTCTCTGAGGAGAGCACGTTTGAGCTGAGACTTGAAGGAGCCTTAAGCTCTGAGGGAAGGCATGCCAGGCAGAAAGACCATCAGAGGAATGCCATGCACAAAGCCTGCAGACTTTTACTAGTCTTTGCTGTAAGAGCATGAGGGAGCCATGGAAGGGTCTTGGTGGGATTTACATGTAGAAGCTAAGCTCTTTTATGAAAAGTGAGACTGAGAGAGGAGCCCCTGACCTGGCCTTTCCCTCCACCCCCAGGCAGACTCTGGGGGACCCCTTGTGTGCAGGAACCGGGCCCATGGCCTTGTCTCCTTCTCTGGCCGCTGGTGTGGCGACCCCAAGACCCCTGATGTGTACACGCAGGTATCTGCCTTCGTAACCTGGATCTGGGATGTGGTTCAGCAGTGCCCGCATGGCCCACAGCCCAGCCCCCTATCCAGGACCACAGGGGCCCCCAAAGGAGCTGCTTGAATTATGGCAGCACTGGGCACATAAACAAGATGACAGCTGATGCTGATAGCTTCCAGCCTGGAAAATTCCTTGGCTGGGGCAAGGGGTCCACAGGGCCCCCGGAACTGGGAAGCCTGGGGTAGAGGGTGGGAGTGAACATCAGTTCCAAACAATAGGGCAAAATAACTGAATAAAAGGTTAACTGATTAAGCAGACACCATGGTGGTCCATCCACAGTCCTGGAGCTTCTCCTTGGCCTCAAAGTGGCTGAGGGTCTGGCTAGGCCCCTCCCTCCCTGAGCCACTCCCTTGGCCTCCTTTCTCTCCCACCCCACTTGCCTTAGCCCTCTCTCTGGCTGCTGTCCACTGCCCAGAGATGGTCACTGAGACCCAAAGACAGACAATGGCTATCCCAAGGGCATATACCCGTGTTTCTCCCCCAGAAGACTCCAGAGCTCCCTACTCACCATCCCAACAGCTACCCAGGCTCCAGGCTAGTAACCCCCTACCAAAGTGGGCAGCGCAGAGAGGTTCAGAAAGAGGCAGACCAGGCCTGGACGCCAAAGTGACTTTTTACAGTCTTTATTTCTTTGGTGAGGCAGGACACCAGGGCAGGGGGCGTTGCCTTGTCAGGGGGCTTGGGCGAACCCATCTACTCAAGGGCACTTTTCTGGGTGTCACAAGTAAGACACTTCCTGAAGGCTAGGAGAGGGTGAGCACACTGTCTTGCCCCCTTGTGCTCCTTGCCTTAAGCTTGAGGATCTGGGTTCCTGCCCTGTTGGGCCTCCATATCTGTCTGGTCTGAGCCTCTGCTCTACACAAAGGCAGAGGGAGGTGATATTGAGCTACAGCCCAGAAGGAATAGAGGAAATTGGTCCTAGGCCAGCTTTGGGTGGGGGTCAAAACCCCTCAGCCTGGCTGGCGGATGAAGAGGGTCCAGTTGGGAACTGGACCTAGAGGCTCAGCAAGGTCAGGCCTTATGGCACCAAGGGGTTCTGGGTGCACACCTCACCTGTGGAAAGGGCAGCAGGGAGTGGGTGTGCTGTTGGTGTTGGTATCTATGCCCCACCTGGGTTAGTGGGTGAGCAGGGGCTCCTGGGTCCCACCAGGTCCCACCCTGAATGGATTAGACACTATTAGACATGGTGCCCTGTTCTGGGCTGATGCTGATGGCTTCATGCCTGAGGCCTGTGTCAGAAGTCAAAGACAGTGAAGCCCCTCCCCTACCAGGGGACAAGCTGAGCTTTTCTCTGGGGCCTTCACCAAACCTACTGGGTAAATGGAGGCAGTGAGAAAGGAAAGCCCTGGGATCTTGGGCTGGTAGGGGACAGAGGCTGCGTCTTTGGCCTGGCCAGGGTCTGGGCATGTTCATCTACACACACTTAGGCTGTGGGCCCCCTCCTCACCCCTGTTCCCTGTTCTAGAAGGCTGGGATACCTTTTCATTAATTGCTGGCAGAGAATCCTTGGCCCCACTGGTCTCGGCAATACTTAATAGTCACTCCCAAGAAAGCAGAACCTTGAGGTCCTCCTGGGCTATAGGGTGCCTGGAATGGTGGGTGTGGGAGGGGCTCCCAGGCTACCTTTGCCAATCCTTCCAAGATATAATAGAGGGGAAGGGGAGCCAGGGCTCTGCAGCCACCACCACCGATGGTCCTGTCCAGGTTCTGGGAAGTGTCCGTGGGACATAAATTAGGCTCTGCTGTGGCAATAAATAGAATGGGAGGCTTTGAACACCAGGTCCAGGAGGCCCTGCAGATCACACGAAGTTCTCCTCCTCCTTCTCCTCCCCGGACTCAGCATCTGACAGCTCAGGGGTTCCTGCAGTGCAGGAGGAAGAAACAGAAATGCGGGCACAAGGGGGGCTGGGGGCTAGAACCCGCCTCTTCTCCCCGCTCTGCCCCGCACCTGCACAGCTGCCTGGGTGATGCACGCCAATGGAGCGCCCCAGGAAGCAGGTAGCCTGGCGGAGGTGGCACGAGGACATGTAGGTGACGTTATTGTTGCCACAGAGCTCCTGGCCGGGGCTGGAGGGTGTGGGGCAGGGCGCTGAGCGACACACCACGCAGTGGGCGCTGCCAGTTTGGTCCACCACGCACGACTGCGGCCACATGCACACCACAAGTGCGCACGACTCTGCGGGTAGGGCACCAGAGCAGGTCAGAGGGGCCGCTGGGGCGACAAGCCCCGCCCCTCTGGTTTTGCCAGAAGCCACACCCCTTTCACGAAGCCCTTCCCCCACCCGTTTCCACCACCATCAAGCCCCGCTCCCTCTGGTTGTGCCAGAAGCCACATCTCTTCTACGAGGCCCACTATGCTCACAGCCAAAGTCCAGCCTCAAGCCCGGCCTCCTCTGATTGCACCCGCAAGACCCTCTCTGAGTCATGCACCCATTCCTCTCACCCCACGTAAGCTCCAGAACTCAATTTTCTAAACCTCCACTACTCTTCCTTATTTTGACCCCACAAAAGACCTAATCTAGTGACACTCTCGGGAGTACAGACTTCTTTATTAGACTCCGCCCACTACCTAGCCATCTAGGTTCCGCCTACCTTAAGACCCGCTCCAACACGCGAGAGACCTTTACTTAACACTCACTGTCACGCACTCTGGACTGGCGGTCCCGCCCCTCCCTCAGGTTCCGCTCCCGTGTCCTGCGGCCGCGGCCGCGACCCTCCCCACTGCGGCCGGGGACCCCACGTACTGCGGCAGCGGCCTGGGTACATGACGCGCAGGTCCGGCTGGCCGCGGCAGCGCGCGGCGCGCAGCTCGCACTCGTCACGGTAGGTGGCGCCGTCCGAGCCGCAGACCTGCAGGCGCGCCGGGAGCTCTGCGCAGTCGGGCGCGCACTCGCACCGCGGGCGGCCCCGCAGCATGCGGCACACCTTTCCGGGACCGCACTCCACGCCCTCGCACGAACCTGCGGGCGCAGGACGCGCGCGAGTGGGCTGGAGCGCGTGGCCGGAGGTCCTCGGAGCCCACGCCCCCGCCCTGCTCCGAAGGATAGAGCCCGGGTTGGAGTGGGGGTCGGCTCAGAGTCCCGGCTCACAGTGCGGGGACTGATTCCGGGTCTGGGTGCGGGGGCCGCAGTGGAAGAGGTTAAGCTAAATCTCGGTGGACCGCTGCGCCGGGGGCGGGGGGCTATGTCTGGAGGCGAGGCTCAGTGTGGGCGGGAGATGTGTCTTTGTCCCGAATATGGGGGGTCCAGGAACCGTTTTCCAGTCCCCCGGAAGGCTGCGCAGCTGGGCTTTGGCTGACATCTGTTCCCTGATTTACTTGCGTTTCTGGGAAGGCTGGCGGGGGAACAGCCTGCGTCAGCTCGGGGGTGGGGTGAGGGGCTCCACCCCGTCCAGGCGCGGGTCTGGGGAGAACGGGCAGAGTATGTTCCCTGTGTCTGCCAGGACCTCCCTGGAGGAGGCGACGGGGAGGGCGGTACCTCGGCGCCTGGCTTGAGGTTCATTTCCTGGGGAGGGGGCCTCCCACAGCCGGAACAATCTGAACCGGTAGGGAAACAGGTCTGAGGAGGGAGAAGTCTCTCTCTGGACCCCGCCCCTACTCAGGCCCAGGACCTTCGGAAATGCAAATAGGACCCCATTAAAGCCTGCTCCTCGCCTTTCAGGCCCTCCCAGGCTCACTGTAGCCTCCCGGCCACCCTATCAGGCCGTGCCGTTTCACCACCATTCTACAAAAGGGAAAAACAGGCCAGGCACAGCTGTGAGTGGAGGAGAGCCAGGGGCACCTCAGCATGAGAATTTAAGGCCAGATCCCGGATGGACCCCCCTCCCCCCGAGTTCTGTTGCTTGTGGGTCAGGAGAGCAGACTGAGCAACCTGTTTCCCTATGTGTAAAGTGGGACTGATGTGAGGACCCACCATGCAGGGTGGGCATAAAATGATGGATGCTCCTAAGAGAATGGCCTGCACCCCATGTCACTGGCTCTGTCAGGGCATGTGGGCTGCACATGGGTGCCTCCACCCAAGCTCACATCTGGAAACGCTTGCCCTGTGCGGCTTCATGCAAGAGGGAACAGAAGTGGTGGGGGCTGAGTTTCCCTCCCCAAGGCCAGATTTGGGGGTTGTCCTGGACTATCTCATGTCCAGACCAGACACTTTGAAGTCTGTCCTCCTTCCAGAAGCCAGAAGGGGTTCTGGAGTGAGCCAGGGCACATAGTGTGTTCAAGACCACCCAGCCAGGCTAATCTGGGATTAATCACATCCCAGAGGCCAGCCAGGCTCCTCAACTTGGCCTTTAGGTCTGCAGCCCTTAGCTCCAGCGCACCCTGCTCCCCTGCCCTGACCCCACCCACCAGGGCGTCATCCCAGGCCATGGTCTCTGCTGATGCTCTCCCTCATACCTTGTCCAGCTTGTAAACTAGTTGTTTCCCAACACCCTGGCTATTATGCCCACCTCTAAGTCACATCCCCACACCCCTTCTGAGTCTTTGTAGGTTCAACCCTGACCACAGGTGCCTGGGAGGGCCCCCAACCCCTTCTCTAGGGCAGAGAATACTGTATTTTTCAGTGCATAACATGTCCACATGTATAAGACCCCTACTTTTCTAACCCAACATTAAATCAATATACAGGTTACTTTTGTGTATAAGACCTCCAATTTTTGGTCTAACAATTTTAGACAAAAGTATCATCTTATACACAGAAAAATGCGGTATATCTTGATTTATTCAGCCCTTGAAGAGCTCCTACTAAGGTGACCAGATTTTAACATTGGTAAAGCGGGACACCATTGACCGGGGGGGGGGGGGGCGGGGGGGGGTTCTTGATTAAAAATTTGGTCTATCTCCCGCCATTCCCTAGCTTGTTGTGCATTCTTTCCAAAAATCGGGACTGTCCCGCCAAAAGTGGGACGCCTGGTCACCTTATCCTAGTCTGATGGAGGAGGCAGCATTTCTCCATTAAACATGCAGCAGGGGGCCCACTACAGACCCTGGAATCTGTGGCGTTAAGGGCAGATAAAGACAATTGGAAACACTGAGTGTGGGGTCACAAACTAGAATGGTCAGTCAGGAAAATAGCCTTCCCAGGAGTGTAATTCCACCAGGTGCGGTGCAGGTAGGAAGGCCATCCTAGCAGAGGGCCGTGAAAGCGAAGAGCGAAGAGCGAGAGGCTGGGAACCAAGTTGGGGAGTGTTCAGAGCTCCTTGAATCCTCACCTGAGGGAGGCTGAGGCCTGGGGCCCCTCCCACAACTGCTCCCCAGCAGCCTTAGACCTCCTGCTGCATACCCTGGAGATGGGGACTCCTACGAGCCCTCCACCTTTGACTACAGGACCCTGGCCTGTGGCTGATGCCCAGGGTCTCACCTTTGCAGGGGAGGCAGTGGGCAAGGCCCAAGAAGCCCAGCAGGCCGATCTTGTTCCCAGGGCGGGTGAAGTTGGACCAGGCGATGTCGATGCTGCCAGAGGCACAACACTCAGCCTGGCTCACGTCAGTCTTCAGCACCAGGCTGCAGGTGGCCTCTTGGCCCTGCTGGAGCCAACAGACACCACCTGTGAATGAGGGAGGCAGTTCCTATGTGGCCAGAGGTGCCCTCCAGTTCCACCTCTGACACTCAGGCCTTAATCTTCCATTGAGCGCCCGCCCCCAAGCTGGGAAAGACAGGCTCCAGATCCTTGTGGGGTCCTCCCCTCCGAGCTCCACCCCCCACCCATCTCGGGAAGTTCCCCCACCCCTCCCCCACCAGGCCTGATCCCCCGCCCCATCAGCCAAACACCCAGAGCTGGACATTTCAGGGTCAGCAGGCCCTGGAGCTGCCTGTCCCACCGCTGCCCGTTGTCTAGACAGCACTTTGTCTAGACAGCACCGCAGGGCACTGGCAGCCCCTCTCGCCTGCCCTGTCTCTTACTGCCGCTCAGGAACATTCCCCTTGCATGAGCTCACTATCTCCCAGGGGACATGGCCTTCAGGGAGGGGGCTCAGCTCTCCCCTCTGTGTAGGGCTTGGGTGGGGTTGCAGGGTAGGTTGAGGGGAGCAGATGGCCTCAGTTTCTTCACCCTTACAAGGAGGCAGAAAGCTCACTGGTTCCCAGGCACTGTACTGAGTACCACCCAGGGACCAGCGCTGGGAACTCAGCCTGTTGGCACAAAAGGGAAAACTGAGGCCAGAGTGGGGATGTTATTTGCCTGCATCTCCAAACAAGTGGCAGGTATGAATGGCATTCTCTCCATCTGCCTGAGCCAGACCCAGGGAAGATAATGAGTCACAGCTGGAAGTCCTGAGTCCAGCCACCCAGCCCAGCCTCTAGTCTAGGGCCTCAGGACCCAGATGGTCTGGGTTTGAATCCTGCCTCTGCCACAAGCTATGTGATCCCATACCTCAGTTTCCCCCTCTGGAAAACAGCTGGGCTATTGTATGGATTCAGGGAGGGAAGAGGTGGACACTAAGCGCCCAATAAATGTCAGCAGTCATGATTACGATTGTTGATCATAATTGCACGAGTCACATCTGTTATGCTGGCTCCTGGTGACCAAGCTCCTCCTGCCCCCCATTCAACCGGCACAGGCAGCTGGCTATTCACCACCCTCCACCCTTAGTTGCCACAGCTGTGAAGACCCCCAACATCCCCACCGTCTGCATTCCCGACAGGCCCACGTGGGTGGCCCGCCCTGCCCGCTCCTTCCAGCTGCCCCACTCACCGGGCGCGGGGTCTCCTGAGCCCACAGAGCCCACGAAGCCCACAGCCCAAGCTAGGGCTCCCCAGGGCAGTGGCCACAGTGGCCGCGGTGCCCTGGGACGCATGACGAACGCAGAGGCGGTGACGGCAGCAGTGGCCCCCACGTCGGAAGCGCGGGGATTGGGGGGCGCGGCGGGCAGCACGGAGGGCGGCGACACCTACTTCCCAGCTCTTTGCAGCCGGGCGCTCCCTATAAAGGTCCCGCTAGTCGCAGGCGGGGCCGGGCGGGACCGGGCAGGGCGGGGCGCGAGAATGGCAGTCCCAGAGGCAGAATCCCACCCGAGATGTGTGCAGGGACTGGGTCTCACCACCTGGGTGGCAGCTGCTGGACGCGAGGGTCAGACCTGGGAGCCAGAGAATTTACCTTGGAAGTTGTGGCTCTACAGTTTGGGAGGGGGCCGAATTCTGACAGTGGGTGTAAGTTTGAATAAGGTTAGGAGTCGTCTTTTTTTTAGATTTATTTTTATTGTTTGACAGAAGGGGGAGGGCACAGCGCAGTTTCCATAGTTGTACATCATCAGTTTTGGACATAGTTTCATTCCGCACAGGTGGATGTGGGGCTGTGCGGGGCTGGAACTGGGCTGGGTGCCCTCCACATGGGAAGCACACCCCAGTTCAGCATATGGGTCTGCTGAGGCCAGGGCCGGGACCTGGGCTTGATCCCCGGACCCGGGGCTTGATCCCCGGACCCTGTGCCCCAAAGCAGGCACTTAACCCGCGGAGCCATCCCAACATCTCCATTTAAGGGCCTTCACTGTAGGGCTGTGGCTGAGCTAACAGGGAGCAATTTTGTGGGTCATCTACCACATCCCACATTGGGGATTGCATATGGTCCCTTTTGTGGCCCAGTGTGGTCCTCCTCATTCCTACACCCCTGGGGACAGAATCAGCCCCAGGTTCACTGCTCACACCCCAAGCCACTCACCCAGCCACCTGGCTGCTGGAGCCAATGGGCGCAGCTGGGTATGAGCAAGTTGGGAGGGAGGCTGGGGCCTGCTGGGAGAGACACAAAGGGACAAATAGTGTCAACAATATCAATACTGCAATAATCATACCACAAGATTTCCAGAATGCCTACCGTGTCCCTGGCCTTTGCCCCTCACATTCTGGGAGACTGCACCCTCATCTCCACCCCCACCCCCAGCCCCACCTTTGCAGACAGTGTCCCCTATATAGGCCGCATAAACGAGAACTTGTTTTTTGTATTTTTTTTTTTAACTTTTAAGATTTATTTTCATTGTTTTGACAGAGAGAGAGAGACAGAGACAGAGACAGAGAAGGGGGAGGGCCCAGAATGGTCTCCATAGTTGCACATTATTTGTTTTTCCACATAGTTTCATTGCACAGGTGGGCGTGGGGCTGCACAGGGCAGGAACTGGGCTGGGGTCTTCACCCCAGTAAGAACTGAACCGGGAGCACTCCCCAGATCAGCATATGGGTCCACACGGGCCGGGGCCGGGGCCGGGATTCGATCCTCGGTCCCTGGGTCTGCAAAGTGAGCATTTAACCCACTGAGCCATCCCAGCTTCCCCATATTTTTGTTTTTAAACATCCTTTTTTTTTTTTTAATTGTTTTTTGACAGAGAGA
>PVKE010001215.1:7751-33250 GCA_004027555.1 Craseonycteris thonglongyai | reverse complement strand
ATCATCAGTTTTCTACATGGTTTCATTCCACACAGGTGGGTGGGGGTGCACAGCTTCGGAACCGGGCTCGGGGCCTCCCGCATGGGAAGCTCGCCCCAGTTCAGCATATGGGTCTGCACAGGTGGGGCTGGGATTCGATTCTCAGTCTCCTGGCCTTCAAAGCAAGTGCTTAACTCACCGAGCCATCCCAGCTTCCCCAATAACTTATTGACAGGGGGATTTCCTCCTTTTTACTCAGGTTCAGCTTTCTGGGATCATGGGTGTCCCACAGTTTTTGATGGTGACATCATTGTGGGCCTGGGAAGTAAGTCCATGGGGGCCTCAGTGCAGCTGGACACTCTTCCTATTTTGGAACTAAGCCCTTGAGTCTTGGAGGCCTCCCAGACTGTCAGGGCACTCTCACGGTGCTCACAGGGTCTGTGCAGCCCCTCTGTGCTCACGTTCCTAAAATACTTAATGGCCATCTCTTGATGGCAGAGACTGTTGGAGGGTGCTGGGGTGTCAGAGTAACCTTGGCAGACCCAGTCACATCATCACTGAGCTCATGGTTTTGCAGGGGCCTTTGACAACAAATACATAGAACAAGCAAATTAATATATAACTTCAAAGAGTGGTAAATACTTTCAGGAAAATTCAAAAGGTGGAGAGCAATCAGATATCTGCCTCTGCATTGTTACCCCCTTTCCTGCTTCTTGCTCCCTCCCCAGGTATGGAAATTGAGGGTCCCTGTGGCCACACAGTATAGCCCCCGCTCTACAAATGCTGTACCCAGCAAATGTTGTACGTAGACCCCTTCCTCCACCTGAGCTGCCCAGCCTGACCCATGTTCCCCAGTCGATGGCCAAGGGCCACATCACTGCCTAGTGGCACTGAGGGAAGATGCATGGCTGTCTCAATGTGGCCTTGGCCTCTGACAATCTGAGGGGATTCTCTTCTAGTTGGGGAATGGGGCAACAGTGGGACTTTGTGGTTTCACCACGGGCGTGCAGGGGCTAGACAGTGTGACCTTGGCTGAGATCTGACTCCACTTTGGCTGGGACACCCTGGCCTGGGCTGTGCATATCAAAAGGTCATCGTCAGTCTGGTTTGGGTTCCAAACAGGCCAGCTGCCATCAGTCCACTGCTCTTTCGCCTGACCGTGTCTCCCCAACACAGAGGCCAGATGCTCGATGACCTCAAGTGAGCTACTGGCCTCACTGAAGAGCCCCTCACTCCTCTTCTCAGTCTCTCTCATGCGTGCCCTCCTCTCCACCCTGACCCAGCCTCAGCCTCACACCTTGCTGCCCATTTTCTATCCCAGAGGCCGTAGGCTCCTCTCATGCTCAGACAGCCCTGTGATTTCCTGTGGCCCTTGCTCACAGCCCCAGACGCCACAGGTAAACAAGCAGTAGCAATCCAGAGCTGTGATGGACCATGCCCCATGGCCACACCTGACCCAGTCTGGGGGAAACTGAGGAAAATTTCCCAGAGGAACAAGACATTTAAATTGAGACTTGGCAGTTGGACTGAACAGTGGGGAAAAGGGAATAGGGAATAGGAGTGGGAACATGAGGTGTGACAATGAAGTTTGAGAAATCTAAAAAAAAAGTGCTCTGTACCTCATTGCTGAATATCACTACGGTCACCTTCATGCAGGCGTCCTCAAACTTTTTAAACAGGGGGCTAGTTCACTGTCCCTTAGACTGCTGGAGGGCTGGACTGTGGGCCCGGGATGAGTCGGCTGCTAAGCAGGACAGGCAGCGGCGGCAAAAACACCCGGTGGGCCGGATAAATGTTTTTGGCGGGCCGCATGTGGCCTGCGGGCCGTAGTTTGAGGACTCCTGAAAGGACTCCCCTTGGAAATCTGTACACCAAGGCCAGAGCCTAGTCCACCCTTCAAGCAATTTTGGAACTCTTTTCTGGAATGGCCATCAGAGCCATCATCATATTACCTTTGATGTCCTGAATGTCATAAAAATGCCTTCCTTTCATATTTCCTTTATCTTCAGGTAAAGAAAAACGTCATTAGGGACCAGATCAGGTGAGTAGGGAGGCTGTTCCAACAGAGTATCTGTTCTCAAGTGGTGGTATGCGTACCCCTGGGGGTACATGCTGGGACATTCAGGGGCACACAAAGAATAATCAGTAACAAAATAAACGGTGTTGCAAGTATTGTATGTAAAATAAAATCTGTGGTTTGTACTTTTAGTGTAGTAATTTTTCTTTCTTAACTTATTACCTCATTTCCACTATTTTACATTTATATAGGCACTGAATGAAAGTGTCAGTATTTAAAAACAACTGTTTTGGGAAAGCCAGGATGGCTCAGCTGGTTAAGCGCTTGATTTGAAGCCCCGACGACCGAGGATCGAATCCCAGCTCCGGCCCAGGCGGACCCACATGCTGAACTGGGGTGTGCTTCCCGAATGCGGTGAGGCCCCCAGTTCAGTTCCCAAAAAAAAAAAAAAAGTAAAAACAACTGTTTTAAAAATAAGGGGTAGGGAAAGCTGGGATGGCTCAGCGGGTTAAGCGCTCGCTTTGCAGCCCTGGGGACTGAGGATTGAATCCCGGCCCCGGCCCATGTGGACCCATATGCTGAACTGGGGTGTGTCCCCAGTTCAGTTCTTGCTGGGGCCTATGTGGGAGGCTCCTGGCCCAGTTCCTGCCCTGCGCAGCCCTGTGCCCACCTGTGGAGTGAAACTATATGGAAAACTAATGTCAACTATGCAGACTGCTCTGGACCCTCCCCCTTCTCTCGGTCTCTCTCTGTCTCTGTTTCTCTCTGTCAAAAATCAATAATAAAATACAGCGTTCCCTCGCCACTTCACGCTTCATGTTTTGCGGCTTCAGTGCTTCGCGGGTTTCCCCAAAATATTCATCAAAAAATAAAAATGAAAAAATACAACCATGTTGGCAGCCACATGGCGGAAAGGAGCGTTGTTTCATGTGGATGCGCGAGAGAGAAGGATCCCTGCATGTCAATCAAAGAGATGAGTTGACTCAGAGTCCATCCCACGGGCTCTCATAAAGGCGTGGGATTGGTTTCCGGTGCGACATTGACCAATGAGAAAATTCCTAGGGGCAAATCCTACTTCGTGGTTTTTCAGCTTTCGCGGAAGGTTCTGGTCCCCATTAACCGCGAAAAACGAGGGATCACTGTAAATCTTAAAAGAAAAAAAATAAGGGGTATAATTTATAGAAATGGGTTTTAAAGGGGTGCACAAGTGGAAAAAGGTTGGAAACCACTGCAATAGAGTTATTTGTTTACTGGCTAAAATCTCCCTCACAGACTGTGTTGTGTGAGCTGATGCATAGTCGTGATGCAAGAGCCATGAATTGTTGGAAAAAGGTTCAGGTCATTTTCATCTAACTTTTTCATGTGGCCTTTTCAGCACTTCCAAATACGTAGTCAACTTGGTTGACTGTCCAATTGCTACAAATTTATAATGAACAATCGCTCTGATATAAAAAAAAAGTGAGCAACATCATTTTGAGTCTTGGTTTGCATTGATGGAACTTTTTTGGTTGTGGAGAACTGGCTGACTTCCGTTGTGCACTTTGACGCTTTGTTTCAGGGTTGTACTGGTACACCCATGTTTCATCACCAGTGATAACACAGCTCAAAACATTGTCTTGCCTCTCTCCAAAAGGTCTTGGAAAATTTTGACTCTCCTTTGCTTTTGTTCACTGGTGAGCTCTTTTGGGACCATTTTTGCACACACCTTTCTCAAGCCAAGATTTTCAGTTCAGATTTTCCTGACTGTTTATTGATATTTATTTGATCTGCTGTGCTCACAGTCAGCCAACTACTTCGATTCACAATTTGACAAGTTTTTGCAATGTTTTCATCAGTTCTGCTTGTTACTGGCTGCCCTGACCTCTCTTCATCAGTGACACTTTTTTTTTTTTAAAGATTTATTTTTATTGTTTTTGACAGAGAAAGACAGAGACAGAGAGAAGGGGGAGGGCCCAGAACAGTCTCCATAATTGCACATCATCGGATTTTCCACATAGTTTCATTCCACAGTTGGGCTCGGGGCTGCACAGGGAAGGAACTGGGCTAGGGTCTTGCCCCGGTGAGAACTGAACTGGGGGCACTCCCCAGCTCAGCATATGGGTCTGCACAGGCGGGGGCCGGGATTTGATCCTCAGTCCCCAGGGCTGCAAAGTGAGTGCCTAACCCACTAAGCCATCCTGGCTTCCCTCTTTTTTTTAATTTTTAAAATTTTTTTAAATTGGTTTATTTATTTATTTAATTAATTAATTAATTTATTTATTTTTTTTGACAGAGAGAAAGAGAGAGATACAGAAACAGAGGGAGAACTGAATGGGGGGAAATCCCTAGTTCAGCATATGGGTCTACATAGGCCGGGCCCGGGATTCGATCCTCGGTCCCCGGTGCTGCAAAGTGAGTGGTGCTTAACCCACTGAGCCATCCTGGCTTCCCCTCTTTTTTTTTTTTAAAGATTTATTTTTATTGATTTTGACAGAGAGAGACAGATAGAGAGAGACAGAGAGAAGGGGGAGGACCCAGAGCAGTCTCCATAATTGACAGTATTAGTTTTCCATATAGTTTCACTCCACAGGTGGGCGTAGGGCTGCGCAGGGCAGGAACTGGGCCAGGAGCCTCCCGCATAGGCCCTGGCAAGAACTGAACTGGGGGCACACCCCAGCTCAGCATGTGGGTCCACCTGGGCCAGGATTCAATCCTAGGTCCCTGGGGCTTCAAAGCAAGTGCTTAACCCACTGAGCCATCCCAGCTTTCCCCATCAGTGACACTTTCTCTCCCCTCAGAAAAACATTTAATCTAGGAGTGCCAAGATAGCTCAGCAGTTGAGGGCTTGTCTTATAGTTACAAAGTCTGGGGTTCAGTTCCTGGCCCCGGCTTGTGCAAACCGATATGGTGAACTGTGGTGCCAGGATGCTTCAGTGGCGAAGGCACTCACCTCCCATGCAGGAGGCCTCCACTTCGATTCCCACTCTGTGTAGCCCCACATCCACCAGTGTGGAATAAAACCATGTCATAACCAATGATGTACAACTGGGAAGCCGGGATGGCTCAGCGGGTTAAGTGCTTGCTTTGCAGCCCCAGGTTCTAAGGATCAAATCCTGGCCCTGACCCGTGTGGACCCATCTGCTGAAGTGGGGTGTGGCCTCCAGTTTGGTTCTCATCGGGGCAAACTTCCCATGTAGGAGGCCCCCGTCCCAGTTCCCGCTCTGCGTGTCCCCTGCCCACCTGTGTGGAATGAAACCATGTAGAAAGAACTGATGATGTACAACTACGGAGACTGCTCTGGGCCCTCACCCTTCTCTCTGACTCTCTGTCTCTCTCTGTCAAAACAATAAAAATAAATAAATCTGGAGAAGCCAGGATGGCTCAGTGGGTTAAGCGCTCACTTTGCAGCCCCGGGGACTGAGGATTCAATCCTGGCCCCGGCCCGTGCAGACCCATGTGCTGAACTGGGGAGTGCCCCCAGTTTGGTTCTCACTGGGGTGAGACCCTGGCCCAGTTACTGCCCTGTGCAGCCCCGCCCACCTGTGGAATGAAACTATGTGGAAAAACCAATGATGTGCAACTATGGAGACTGTTTGGGGCCCTCCCCCTTCTCTCTGTCTCTTCATCTCTCTCTCTCTCTCTGTCAAAAACAATAAAAATAAAAATCTTAAAAAATAAATCTTTAATGATGTTGGGCTATGGAGACTGCTCTGGGTCCTCCCCCTTCTCTCTGTCTCTTTCTCTGTCAAAAAACAATAAAAATAAAACTTAAGAAAAGAAAAGAAAAGAAAGAAACTCTTACCAGCCAGAAGGGAATGGAACAGTTCCTGCTCTGTGTAGCCCTGTGCCCACCTGTGGAGTGAAACTATATGGAAAAGTAATGCTGTCAACTATGGAGACTGCTCTGGGCCCTCCTCCTTCTCTCTGTCTCTGTCTCTCTCTCTGTCAAAAAACAATAAAAATAAATATTATTTTTTAAAGGGAAAAAATAGGTGAAACATTTAATCCATTTGTATACCGCCTTTTTCTTCATGGCACTATTCCCATAGATTTGAATTAACATATTCCTGATTTCACTTCCACTCTTGCCAAGATTAACAAGAAATTTAATGTTTGTTCGTTGCTCTAATTCAAGCTCTGACATTCTCATGAAGGCACACAAAAACACACAACAACAATAATGAATGGCACTCAGCAAGACACTGCCACGTGTTGATATGAACACAGCTGTGAGACGCTGATATATCAAGGTTAGGAAACCTTACCGAGTTGTTTGTACAGGTCTGCCAACGTAAGTGCATGGTGGTGAGTTCGAGAACTTAATTGTCAGACCTCATACAGAAATGGGATGTTTGTGCTATAAGTAAAAGAAAGCCCAGCTCAAAGGCAGTCCCCTGAGACAACCAGCCCTAATCCCTGGACCCAGTGAATACGTCACCTTCAATGGCGAAGCACTTTGCAGATTGGATTGCGTTAAGGACCTTCTGATGGGGAGATGATCCTGGATTACCTGGCGAGCCCAGTGTCATCACAGGATCCTTAAAAGTGGAGGTCTCTCTTTGTGGTTAGAGAGATGCTACATGAGAAAACTATGACCCACCATTGCTGACTATGAGGATGGAGGAAGAGGCTGCAAGCCAAAGAATGTGGGCATCTTCTAGAAGCTGGGAAAGTCCAGGAACAGAGTCTGCCCCCAGAGCCTCTGGAATGGGACACTGCTCTGCCAATACCTTGATTTTAGCTCTGCAAGATTCATGTTGGACTCCTGACCTCTAGAATTGGGAGAAAAAGATTTGCTCGTTTTATGCCACCAAGTCGGTGGTGATTCGTTACAGCAGCAATAGGCCACTAAGACAAGTGGGCATGGCAGATTGGGTTTGGTGTGTTGCCATGGTGGTCCAGTCCCTGCCAGTCTAGAAACAAATGAGGGGACGAGCACCTGTGAAGGCAGGTGGCAGTATGGAGACCATGGGAGCAGGAAGGTTGTGAGGTCTCTGAAGAGGTGACCCTAAGGCCTGAGGAGAGAAGGAGGTATCTATGGAAGCTCAGTCTAGGCTGTGCCACTTTGGTTAGGCCACATGTGAACTCTTCGTGCCTCTGTTTCCTCATCTGTGAAGTGGGCATGGATCCTAGTGCTGCAGATTCCAGCCAGGACACCAGGAACAGTGCCTGGCCCACAGTGGAGGCTTAACATGTGTGCATACATTCTTATGAATTAACCGATGGGTGTTTGGCTAGGGCAGGCATGTGACACGTCTTTTTTGCCACTCACCACGATGCTGTGAGGCAGACACCCCTTTACAGAGGACAGCTGAGGCTGGATCAAAAGAGGTGACTTTCTGGGTGACTGGGACTGAAGTCATACCAGGTAGACAAGATTTCAGGATTCTGTGGAGCTGAGGGGCAGGGCCCTTCCCTCTCTGGACTGGACAATGAGGGCCAGTCTCTCATCCCCTGTTCTGATCCCAGCACACTCCAGGCAGAGGGGAAGGCCTGTGAAAAGGTCCAGAGCTGGAAACAGCTGGGAATCTATAATTACAGCGGACATTTACAGAGCAGTGTCCTTGGATTCCTCTGGGTGCGGGTAAGAGACCCATTTTACAGATGCAAGCCTGTGGCTTGGAGGGACGTCTGTTCTTGTCCTGCAGTGTCTGAAGGGGAAGGCACCATCATGTTGTGGGAAGTCTGAGGGGGGAGGCATGGTCCTGGTCTGGCAATATGAGGGTTCACATAGCTCTGCTTCTGCCATGGGGGGGGGGGTGAGGAAGGAAGCACAGCCCTGCCCTGAATCTGAGGGAGGAGGCATGGCTCTGCCTTGGGTCTGATGGAGAAGGCTCTGCCCTACTCAATCTCAGGGGGAGGCCTGGCCCTGCCCTGGGTAGTTTTAAGGGTGTATGGTCTTGCCTTAGCGATCTGTAAGGGCCAGGGCCCACTCAACCCTTGCTTTCAAAGCCTTTCCAAGGAAATTTTTTTTTTTTTTTTGGTAAACCAACAATAAGTACCTGTGTCTCGCTGTGCCCAACATTGGAGAGCCTCTCATTGGCAGCAGTAAGGTGGCCACGGGTCACAAAATAGATGCTAGATGCAAGGTCACTGGGTTACACACATGACCAGGTTTGATCCTCAGTCTCCTCGTCTGTAAAATGGGGTCGTAATTGTGCTACCTCATGTTACTTGTGTGAGGATTAAACTTCAGGCGTGGCATCTCCTGAGCTTGTCATTTTTTAAAAAAGATTTATTATTTTTGAGAGAAGGTGAGAGAGAAAGAGAGATAGACAGATAGACAGAAGCAGTGAGGGCCCAGAGCAGTCTCCATAGTTGTACATCATTAGTTGTGACATAGTTTCATTCCACACAGGTGGATGTGGGGCTGCGCGGGGTGTGGGAAGTGAACTGGGGGCCTCCTGCATGGGAGGCAAGAACCTTTGCTGCCATCCTGGTGGTTACCAGTTGTGCCTCAGTTCAGTATATATGGGATTCGATCCCTGGACCTTGCAGGTGCAAAGCAAGAGCTCAGTCTCTTGAGCTATCCCAGTATCACCCTGAGTTTGTTGTTTTGAAATGTCCAAAACCATGTGTTCTTGTTCCCACTGCATTCCCAGAGCCCTTCCTGGGCCTGGCACACAGTAGGCATTCACTAAAATTTCAGTTATTTGAGCCTCTATTGAGCACCTACTGTATACTGGGTGTTGGTCTCATATATTGAGAGACACCGTTGATAAACCTTGGATTAGAGGATGGCTGTTGGGAGAGATCAGGGTGCTGGGCAGGGGGATGCAGTGGGGGTGGGGCTCCCCCAGGAAGGGATTAGGGCATCCTTCCCAGAAGCAAGGAAAGAGAAGGGACAGTGGGAGGGGCACTCCCAGCAGATGGCATGGCCAGGCAAAGGACCTGAGGTGGGATCCAATTTGGCCCACCCAAGGGTGCCAAGGCTGGACTAAGAAGAGGAGACTGAGGGGCATATGACCTCAGGGCAATCATCAGGGTCCACTGAAGACTGAGGAGGTGCCGTGAGTACCCATGTGTGCCTCAAGTCTCATCTAATCCTAAAATCCTGAGAGGCACTTTGTACCACCTGCCCAGAGAAAGGTTGAACAACTTGCCCAGGGTCACACAGCCTGCGTAGCTTGTGGGATTTGAACATTAATGGCTCCAAAGGCCTTGTAAACATTAACAGAATGCATGCATGAATGTCGGTGGTGTGAAGTGAGCCTGGGGCTGGGCAAAAGAGGCCTGAAGCAAAGCACCGCCCCTCCCTGGACCTTGGGGGTGTGGGGGTGGTGGGGTGGAGTTCCTGGATTCCCAATGATGGGGCCAGCACGCACTCTGGTGGTCAGAGTAGGAATGGCTTGGAATACCCGGTGAGCCTTGAGGGAGACAAGACCATGGCTGGCAGATCCCTGTCCCTAGCCTCTTGACATTCAAGGCACTTTATACACAGGCTCCAGTTTTTAATTCCTCAACACACTGGCTCCAATGCCTTCTTCTTGAACCAATTACTATTAATTCCTCGTAGTCTGGTATCTAATGCCCCTCCCTAAGAAGCCCTGTCTTTCTCCCCTGGCAGAACCAGGGCCACCCTAGGGTACCATCCACTTGCTGAATGAACCTCAAGGGGTGTTTGTGTCTGCATCCATCTTTGTCTCCTGTAGCTATGGAGTATGTCAGGCAATAATTTTTTTTTCTTTTTTTAAAAAAGTTTTATTTATTTATTTACTAATTTTTTGACAGAGAGAGAGAGAGAAATACAGAGACAGAGACAGAGAGAGAACTGAACTGGGGGAGCTCCCAGTTCAGCACATGGGTCCGCACGGGCCGGGGCCGGGATTTGATCCTCGGTCCCCAGGGCTGCAAAGTGAGCGCTTAACCCACTGAGCCATCCCAGCTTCCCCATCTTTTTCTTTTTTAAAGATTTATTTTAGGTAAGGTGACCAGATTTTAATATTGGTAAAGTGGGACACCATTGACCGGGGGCGAGGGGGTTCTTGATTAAAAATTTGGTCTATCTCCCGCCGTTCCCTAGCTTGTTGTGCATTCTTTCCAAAAATCAGGACTTTTTTAAAACGCCACAGGACGCAGGACAAATTGTTAAAAATCGGGACTGTCCCGCCAAAAGCGGGACGTCTGGTCACCTTAATTTTAGGGGAAGCTGGGATGGCTCAGAGGGTTAAGCCCTCGCTTTGCAGCCCCGGAACCTGGGGATTGAATCCTGGGCCCGGCGCATGCGGGCTCATATGCTGAGCTGGGGTGTGCCCCCAATTCAGTTCTTGCCGGGGCCTATGTGGGAGGCTCCCGGCCCAGTTCCTGCCCTGCACAGCCCTGTGCCCGCCTGTGGAGTGAAACTATATGGAAAACTATTGCTGTCAACTATGGAGACTGCTCTGGGCCCTCCCCCTTCTCTCTGTCTCTTACTGTCTGTCTCCCTCTGTCAAAAAGCAATAAAAATAAAATCTTAAAAAAAAAAAAGATTTATTTTACTTTTTGAGAGAAAGAGAAAAGGGGGAGGGCCCAGAGCAGTCTCCATAGTTGTACGTTATCAGTTTTCAACATGGCTTCATTCCACACAGGTGGGCGGGGGCCACGCAGGGCGGGAAACAGGCTGGGGGCCTCCGGAGCCAAACGGGGGGTGGGGTGGGGTGCAAGAATCAAACTGAGGGCCTCCCACATGGGAAGCACACCCTAGCTCAGCATATGGGTCTGCATGGGCTGGGGCCAGGATTAGATCCTCAGTCCCCGAGACTGGAAAGCGAACACTCAACCCGCTGAGCCATCCTGGCTTCCCCAGACCATCATTTTCATTGCCTGCTGAGTCTGCCGTTTCTCCTGCTGTGTCCTTGTACCCAGCACAGAGTGTGGCATGCGACAGGTGCTCAATGAATGTTTGTTGAGTGGATAAATAAATGTGTGATTGGGCTGGAACCTCCATCGATCGAGGGATGGGTCACCTGTCTGCATTCATTCAAGGACTGTTTATGAACGCCTATCTGCTGTGGAACTGTCTCTACAGTTCTTCAGGTAGAAACAGGTGCTACTGAGGAGGGCGTCTCAGTAGGTGAGACATTTGAAAGACTGAAGAAGAATGCGGTGGGGGTGGCTAGGGGAACGGGGCACCCGGCAGGGCCACAGAGGTGAGAGTGCGCCTGTCGAGTCCCAGGATCAATGAGGACAGTGAGGGGAGATGGTAAGACTTGAGGGTAGGAGAAATAAGGGTAGTGAGAGTTTTTGCAAGTTTGGAGAAGAGAGACTGCGCTCTGCTTAGGCCCCTCCCCTCGGCCTCTGCAGCCTCCGGGCACGGTCCCGCCCCCTGCCAGGCTCTCAGTCAAGACTCTGGCCTCTAGTTTGCCCCTTGGCGGCCACCGTCGTCGGCCCATCGCCCGCCGTGCGCGTTGCTTGTCCTATTCCCGTGCTCCCACTCCTCCCCACGCTGTGCGTGCCATTCGTGCCGTGCGTGAGCGTGCGCGGGCGCGGTGGCCGACGAGGGGCAGCAAACGGCTGGCGGCGGGTGCCGCGCGGGGGGCGCGCGGCCCTAAGGAGGCGGCTGCGGCCATGGCCGAGGCGTCGCCGCAGCCCGGACGGTACTTCTGCCACTGCTGCTCGGTCGAGATCGTGCCGCGCCTGCCGGTGAGCCCCGGGTCGGGGCGGCGGGCCCTCTCCTTTGGATTGAGTCGAGCTGGCACAGACGAGGAAACTGAGGCCCGGCAATGTCGGCCCCGGGTTCCGCGGAGGGCCTTAAGGCGGGGCCTGTTCCCGGTGGCGCCGCGGGACAGTGACCCCGGATCCGCGGCCTCCCACACCGTGAGGCCGGTGGGGAAACTGAGTCCCGCAGAGGCCTCGTGACCTGCTTCGGCGCTCTACCCGGAGGAAGTGGGAGGCCGGAAGAGAGGTGACGGGCCGTTCCCGAAGCCCGTGGTCGGCGACGCGGGGGCCTCGCTGCGGGCCGCCTGGTGGAATCCTGTCTGCTCTCCGTCGTGGGGACGAGGCGGCTGAGCCCCTGCCTGGGTCTCATAGTTGCCCCGCGCTTGCGTTCTTGTGTTTTCTTGGGCCTTCAGCGCAGCTTCGGCCAGGTGTTGCCTCCTGCTCCTTTAGGCGAGTAGATCCCAACATGGCCAGGTGGCGCCATGTAGTGCAGGAGTGGGTTGCTTGTTAAAAATGTCCACATCCTTCATCCTGGGGATTCTGAGTCAGTAGGTTTGGGATGGGACCAGTGTACCCCTCTCCCAGGCTGACAGGAAAAGCGGTGCTCTAGTCCAAAACGTTCCCACTTTACAAGTGGAAAAACAGGCCCACAGCTGCTCAGGCTGACTAGGGTCCTGACATCTGCTAGTGGACCAGCTCACAGCAGGAAAAGAGGTGGAGAGGATTTCTTTTATTTTTTATTTTTTTTAAAGATTTATTTTATTGTTTTTGACAGAGATAGAGAGACAGAGAGAAGGGGGAGGACCCAGAGCAGTCTCTATAGTTGTACGTCATCAGTTTTCAACATAGTTTTGTTCCACACAGGTGGGTAAGGGAGCTGGGTCAGGGGTCTCCCACATGGGAGACACGCCCCAGTCAGCATATGGGTCTACATGGGCTGGGGCCAGAATTTGATCCTCAGTCCCCAGGGCTGCAAAGTGAGCGCTTAAGCTGCTGAGCTATCCTGGCTTCCCCAGTATTTCTTGAACATGTACGGTACAAGGGTGCACTCCTTGCCTTTATCTCCCCACAGCCCTCTGGCTGGTGGGTGGTAGAGCCTGTTTTGATTTCAGAGCCAGATTCTTTGTCCTGTCTTTGCAGCTGCGGAGTTCCTTGGGAGGAGGGATTGCTGCTGGGAGGGGGCCAGGAGGAGCCAGGAGAAGGAGTCTCGGCATTATTCCAGCCACAGAGAAGAAAAGGAGCTAAAGGCGGGGTTTGGAGAGTGGTGCCTAGGCCAAGGAAGAGAGAAATGGTTGCAAGAGGCTTTCCTCCCTTGAAGGGAAAACAAAACCAAGCCTCAGGTGTGTGAGCACAAGGACTTGCGTCCAGCCTCCGGGAAGCCTTGTTTCTGTCTCGTCCTGCTTCCTGAGCACCCCAGCCCAGGGCCTTTCTTTCTTAGACCATGGCAGGAAGAATGTGGTTGTCTGACAGCTCACTAGCCTAGAATAGCTGCATGCAGCACTTCATAGCTGGTGTGAGGTCCCTAGGACAGGCCCCAGGTCTCAGGCTCACCCCAAAGCAGCCTGTCTAGAACCACCCTGAAGCCAGTGGCTGTGGCTGTGTTAGGGCCGGTCAGTCTGCACAGTTAGGTGTTCTCCCTGGGGCCAGCACATGACCTGAGTCCTGGCCACGTGGCCTTGAACCAGGAGGACCTGGACTTTCTGACTCTCATTGGTCTGATGAGGACCTTCCTAGTCTCAAAATTCAGTGGTGACAAGGTGTCCATGACCTTTGCCCTCAGATTTAATAGGCTGGTCAGGGAGCCAACCTTCATGTGATTGTCACATATTTAGTTAAGAATGTTGGTAAAAACTGAAGAGCAAATCATGGTGGGGAGGGTTTGTCAGGGTGGGTGGGAGGGTGTCTGCCTGTGGGTTTGGCAGGGGGTTTGAGGAGGCTCAGCAGACAGGGTAACATTTATCAGTGTTCACCTGGTGTTCTGGGGGAGGGAAAGTTGGCTCTTAACCTTGTAACAGTGGAGGGTCCAGCCAGCACTATCCCCTAAAACAGGGACTTGTGTTTGTGGGAAACTAGCCCCACTTTGTCTACTGTGAGATGCTCACGCTGCTTTTACTGCAGCTCCTAGAGCTGCTGCTGCAGCAACTGGCTGTTGCTGTAGCGCCTGCTCAGGACATTGGACTCACAGATACTTCTCTGAACCAGCTGGCTTGGCTGGAGGGTCAGGCTGAGGTCACTTCCCAGCAGTGTGACTCTGGGTGAGCTGCTTAACCTTCTTGGGCCTCAGTCTTCCTGCCTGTCAGATGAGTTTACTGAGGTCACATGTGTACAGAGGAGCCCAACACCTGACTCCTGGAAAGGCGGGCAGCATGTGGGACCAGGGATCAGACAGTCTGGCTGGCTGGAGGCCTCAAGGTTGGCTCACAGGCCCAGACTCCATCTTTCCCAGGATATGGGAGTGCTGGGGACATGGTGAATGTGTGTGATGGCAGTGGCCTGGATGTGGGCCTGCCGTGCCCCACATCCTAGGGCGGGGGTGGCGAACCTATGGCACGTGTGTCCAAAGTGGCACACGGAGCAATTATTTCAGCACGTGGAGCTGTGAATACCATTTTAAAAATTATTGTTTATGCTCTTATAGACATAAAAATAATCGATACCTCTATCTCACTCGATGGGTTGGCATACGAGTCGAGCGAGTATACTCTTATTTCATAAACTTTGGCACTCAATCACCAAAAGGTTCGCCACCCCTGTCATAGGGGCTTGTCCGGAGGTCAGGCTCCATCTGCATGCCTGTCGTGTGGATGGGACACAGAGTCTCAGTTGGAAGTTCGGTCCCTATCAATGGTGTCAGGAACAGCCTGGGTTGAAGAGTGTGTGGAATGGGCACATGGCTGGCACACAGCAGGCATCAGATGCCAGGTCTGGGCAGGTATCTCTGCCCAGTGACATCTGAGGAGGGCTCTGTGGGGCAGAGGAAGCAGCCAGGGCACCACTGGGGCACGTCGGTATGTGTTTGCATCTGAGTCCACGAACCCCTGACGCAGCTCTCCACCAGCCCTCCCTAGGTCTGTACTATGCCTGGAGCCCTGAGGGATCTGGGCCGTGGGGACCAATGTCACTGTTAAGTGTGTAATCCTATGGGGCTGGCCATCTCCAACTCCTGCCTCAATTTCCCCAACTTCACTGTATGCCTCTGGCCGTGATCCCTCTGTGTATGGTATGAAGGAGCTCTTGGATAAAGGCTGCTGTCCACATTGAGGGCTGGCCTTGGTAACCTGGACCCCTATGTGAAATCCCCCAGGTCATTCCTGTCACCAAGGAGGGGCTGGATAGTACCTTCCGGGCATGTCCTGGGTCCAGTGCACAGAGTGGCTGCTCAATGAATTTAGCGTTTATGTCTTCCTTGGTCTCTGGTTGCTGCTGGGATGGTCCCCTTACCTCTCACCCTTCCTCCAAGAGGTAACAAATTTGGGACAAGTCATTGGCAAGGCATAGGTACTCACAAGTTAGGGCCCAGCGAATGGGCTGTTCCCTGGGAGAGGAGCTGTTACCACTTGGGGCCCTGTCTGGGAGACAGGTTCTGCCATGTGGGAGGGATATGTCATGGTCCTCTTGCTGGAATGTGGCTTTCTACCATTGGCTACTTTGATTTAATATAAACCTCTGGGATGTGTTCTCAGAGTGGGAGATTACTGGGAGAGCCCCGGTTCTGGCCCCTTTCCCACCACCTTCAAGCAGAGGCTGGAGCCCTGCCTCAAGTCTGGGTCTCAGGTTAGGGCTCTCTGAACAGAACTCAAGAGGCGGGGCTTGACCATGCCCTGCTGTCGGGCCACCCTTGGGTCCTTGCAGCTGTGGATTGCAGAGCCCTAGGGTTGAGGCCATCCTCTGTTTGCAGGTGGGGAGACTGAGTCTTGCAGTCAGGAGGTGACGTTTGAGCAGAGACCCAGCTTCCGCGAGGGGGCCAGCCAGGTAGATATCTGGGGAAGAGTGCTCCAGCAGAGGGGACTGTGTGCAGGCCTTGGATGGGTGGGACCAGTGTGAGGCTGCTGGGAGAGGGCCAAGCGGAGGTGGTCTGGACTGGGGCCTGGATTGGGTAGAGCTATGGGTGTGGCTGGTCTGGGTGGTTCTGGAGCAGATGGTGCTCTGATTATGCCCAGTGCTGAGACAGTTGGATGTGATTTGCACAGAACAGTTGGGTTCAGAGGTGTGGGAAGCCCAGAGGACAAGAACAATGGGATAGGCTGTGCTGGCTGAGAGCAGTGAGCACCCAGGAGCCTTAACAGTAGGAGATGGGTTGCCATTTTCCAGCAGGGCAAACAGACGGTCAGGCTGAGTCCAAGTGGCACATCTGTGGGGCAGTGACAGTCTGAGCCTGACCCTGATGCAAGGGTTCCCTGGGTAGGCCTCTGCTGTTGTGGTCTGGCTTGTCTGACCTTGCCATGTTTTCCTAGCACCGTAACTGGCTGTTGGCGTTCCCCTGGGGTCCCAGAGAGGCCAGGTACCCTGGGCCTCTGCAAAGCCTTCCTAGCTCCTGGGAAGCCTGAAGTGAACAGGCTAAGGGCCAGCAGGGCCATAGTGGGGCTCCTGAGTGACACCCTGATGACTGCCATGGTCACTCGCTACGACAGAGCTGGCTCTCTCCCCTCATGCCACTTCTCAGAAGGGCAGAGGGCTGCCGTTCTTATTGTTTCTCAAAACAGTTTTTTTGAGATGTGTATTCAGTACTCATCTCGTTGCAATTCCAGAACATTCCATCACCCAAAAGAAACCTCGTCCCATCAGCAGTCACATGCCCCACTTCCCATTCTCTGACAACTAACCCACTTCCTATCTGTGGAGGTGCCTGTTCTGGACATTTTACATAAGTGGAATCACACACTGTATGTCCTTGTGTGTGTGGCTTCTCTCACTTGAGCACCATGTGACAAGTGTCAGTGCATCACTCCTTTTCATAGCCAAGTAATACTCCAGTGTGTGGATGGGCCATTTTCACCTGTGGATGGACACATGGGCTGTGTCCACCTTGTGGCCATTGTGAAGTGTGCCACAGTGGAATGTGTGTTCAGGTGTCTGTGTGGATGTGTTTTCATTTCCCTCAGTGGACACCTAGCAGGGGCACTGCAGTGTTGTGTGGTGACTGTGACCTTGGGAGGAACTGCTGACCCTTACAGAGAGCCTCCTGCTGCACGTTCACACTAGTATATTGGAGGTTCTGATTCTTGCACACCCTCGCCAACACTTGTCACTGTTACCTGTTAGAGTACAGTTGCCCTGCGGGTGTGTGGTGTATCTCATTGGTTATGACCTGTAGTTCTCTCTTGCCTGGTGGTATTGAGCTTCATTTCATGAGCTTCCTGTCATTTCTGTATCTTTGAAGAAATCCTGTTCTGATCCTTTGGCCACTTTTTTTTTTTTTTTTTAATATATTTTGTTTATTTATTTTTGACAGAGAGAGAGAGAGAGAGAGAGAGAGATACAGAGACAGAGACAGAGAGAGAACTGAACTGGGGGAGCTCCCAGTTCAGCACATGGTTCTGCGCGGGCTGGGGCCGGGATTCGATCCTCGGTCCCCAGCACTGCAAAGTGAGCGCTTAACCCACTGAGCCATCCCGGCTTCCCCAGGCCACTTTTTAATTAGGTTATTTTTCTCTGTTGTTGATTTGTGAGAGGTGTATGTTCTGGATGCCAGGTCCCACAACCTATGCAGTTCCTGCCTGCATGCCCCACTCAGCTCCAGTAGCTTCGTTTTTGTGTGCTGTGTGGCACCTGCTGCCCACCCCACAGCTGCTCCTGCAGAGGGTGGTGCAAACAGCCCCACTTTCTCTCCCTTGCAGCTCATGGGTGGCACCTCTGAAATGCCACCTTGGGCAGAAGCAGGCTTTGCGTGCATGTCTTGTCTTCTGTTTGTGGCTTTGAGGACACCTATGTGAGCCCCAATGTAGACACATGCCAACATGCCTGACAAATGTGATGTGGGCTGGGATTGTGTTGGGGACATCAGTGTGGTCCTTACGCACACACTTGGCTGTGCCAGGAACAGGTCTTCCTCTTCCTCAGGAGGCCTGGGAGTGGAGCTTACAGAGGACGTGGCCTGTGTGCATGGGTCATACCTAAGCCTATGGTCACAGGCTGTGTGCCAGGACTGCCAGAATGTTCCAGAAATGCCACTGCAGGTTGTCCACAGGCCTGTCCCTCTGCCCAGGTGGTGCTTCCTGCCCTCAATGGCCACCTGCCTTGGAGTTGACCTGCTCTGAGGCCCAGAGAGCCCGACAGAGAGTCACTCATGCAGCTCTCCTGAAGTACAGGGTCAGGCACCTGCCTGTGGCCACATCTCGTTTATGTGCGTGTAGGGGCAGGACACTCCTTGTCCCTGTAAGTCAGGGGAATAGCTTGCTGAACTCACACCAGCTGGCCTGTTTGCTGCAGGCGTTGTCAGAGCCTATATCTGCTGATGTGCTGAGTGGAGATCCTGAGACTATCACTGTGGCAAGCACAGGCTGACAGACTCTGGGACATGGGTGAGTGGGAAGTTTGCTTGCAGAGAAGCAGGTCAAGACACAGGTTGTAGCTGTAGTAATGCGTGTAAGTTCCTGAGCCCTGTCTGGGCTGCTTAGCTGGGCTTCCACTGGGTCCAGCCCTTGACTGGGCGCTTTTGGGGGTGGCTTTCTTTAGGTGACACTCATTCTGGGCCTTGCTCCTGCCCTCTGCTGCTTGCTGTGGCCTGAGGCGGGAGCCCAGACCTCAAGGTCATGCTCACCTGCTCTCTTGTTCGCAGGATTACATCTGCCCAAGATGCGAGTCTGGTTTTATTGAGGAGCTTCCAGAAGAGACCAGGTAACACGGCCCTTCAGTTGCAGAGGCCTCAGGCTGGGTGTGTGCTGGCAGGAGACAGGACACATGGATGCTGCATCATCTCAGTGGGCAGAGCCTGGAGGGCCACAGTGGCCAGGGCTGGGCTCGGGGTGATGGAGTAGCCAGAGGTAGATGGGTCCCACTGTGCTGACTTGGAATGAGGGCAGGGCCTACAGAGGATGGAGTGTGGCCCTAAGGCTGTGGGGGTTGGAGGGGAGGGGGGTACTGCCTCTTTTCCAGTGGGCGCCCCACTGCTGACTTGTCTGTGTCCTCTCAGGAGTACAGAGAACAGTTCCGCCCCCTCCACAGCGCCCCCGGACCAGGGCAGACAGCCATTTGAGGTGAGTTCAGCCGGCCTGCATGGCAGAGTGAGCAGGCACAGCCCCTCACCCTCTGGGGAGACACCCACCCTGCTCCCCCAAGATGCAGGCTGTTCTCCTCCCAACCTAGAGCCTCTTGCTCTCTCCTCCTGTGTCCCACACATGCACTGACAGCTGCTATTGCCCTGAGGCTGGGATACTGTGGAGCCTGTGTAAGAGGCCTGTGGTCACTGCTTCCCTCCCTGCAGAATGTGGACCAGCACCTCTTCACACTGCCACAGGGCTATGGGCAGTTTGCCTTTGGCATCTTTGACGAGAGCTTTGAGATCCCCACGTTCCCTCCGGGGGCGCCAGCCGATGACGGCAGAGACCCTGAGAGCCGAAGGGAGAGAGAACAACAGTCCCGGCACCGGTATGGGGCCCGGCAGCCCCGAGCCCGCCTCACTGCACGGCGGGCCACTGGTCGGCATGATGGTGTCCCCACTCTGGAAGGGTAAGAGGGTCAGGGGTAGGGCTGGTAGGTGGGCAGGATGTTGCTGGGTTCTCGTTGCTGGGCGAGCTGGAAGAGGATGATGACGAGGAAGAGGAGAAGCTCACCCCGGTCAGGCCTGGAGGGTTGGTAGCTGTATTCTGTCCTGTGAGGCTCTATCCCCACTCAGGCTGAATCCCCTGATCCTTGAGCCCACCATGCAGGATAGGGTGCAGAGAGCCTGGAGTGTGGCCCAAGAACCTGGACGGGGTTGGGGGCCTCATGTCCACTGAGTATCCCCCATTGTCCTGAATGGGGTGTCATTGGCATGGCACCATTAGTTCAACTTCAGGTGGTTGGCCCAGGGTGGCAGTGGCTGGGCAATCCTAAGCCCCCTACCCTCCCGTGTGCCCAGAGGGACAGAACAAAAGCTATAGGCTCCTTGTTGTCCCCATCGCACCCAAAGAGTTGGTCTGGGCTCCTCATATATCCAGGATGTACCTGACACACCCAGCTCAGGCTCTTGTGGACTCCAGACATTCCCCCGGTTGTAAAGTGGGGGTGGGATATGGTGATGCACACGGGTGCTATCCAGGCCTTCAGGGACCTCGTCTGGAACCTGGGAGAGAGGCGCTGCTTGGGGCCCCTCTCATATCGAGACCTGCCGGTTGAAAGCACAGCCTTTAAATGTTATGCATTTGGACACTGGGAACACGTTCTTTGTGTTGTCCTGGGAGGACCCAGCCTGGGTGAGCACTGACCACAGCCTGGTCTTACCATTTCCAGGATCATCCAGCAGCTGGTTAACGGCATTATCACTCCGGCCACCATTCCCAACCTGGGCCTGGGCCCCTGGTGAGTAGGGGGGGCGGGTCCCCTAGCCCTGGCTGGCCCCTCTGCCACTTGAACCCCACACGTGTCTACCTAGGGGTGTCCTGCACTCAAATCCGATGGACTATGCCTGGGGGGCCAACGGGCTGGATGCCATCATCACACAGGTACGGGGGTGGGGGACACCTTCTATGCTGCACCCTGTGGATCCTGAGGCTGGGGCACACCAGGTAGTGCTTTCACCTGGCACCATGTGGCAGGAAACCCATGTGCCATGTGCAGTTCCTGGCTTTGCCCCCTGTGGGGATTGGTGTTTACTGTGACCTCAGTGACACTTGTGAGGCAGGAACAATACTACCTTCAGGGCCATTCACCAATGATCCATTGGAGTATTTTATCTGTGATGGGACTGATACTCTGATTCTCGCTCACTGGTGCCTCACAGGACTGCATGAACCCGTGGGTGGGATCCTCAGCCTTAGAAGGGTTTTGCTGTCCCCAGGGCCCTGCACTCCTGCCCTGACTTCAAGGTGACACTGACTAAACAAGTAGAAGAATGGGTAGGAGCCTGTGGCTGGGCCTTGTGGGGGTGACTGACCTCTGACCCCCAAGTGGGGAATCAGGGGACCAGGACAAACATGGCTGGCCTCCGTGCTTTTGCAGGTAATCCAGCCTTGCATTTCAGAACCTGGCGGGGCAAGGGGCCCCGCCCGCCGACCGAGCTCCTGCCCTCTGGCCTCTTGTCTTTCAGCTCCTCAATCAGTTTGAAAACACGGGCCCCCCGCCTGCAGACAAAGAGAAAATCCAGGCCCTCCCTACCATCCCTGTCACTGAGGATCACGTGGGTATGAGGCCCTTGGTCCCCCAACTTCCCTCCTTTTCATGATACTTTCTCTGGGACTTTTCTGTTGGACCTAAAGTTGGTTTAAAAGGGAGGATTTGTCATTGTCCCCTGACCCCTGGGACACAGAACATAGCTTCTCTCCCTCCCCTGGGTCCGAGGTGGCCCCAGACAGGCCTCTACCCCAGGGGACACCTTTGGTTAGGGGTGTCATGGGCTCCCACTCCCCGCAGGCTCTGGGCTGGAGTGCCCCGTGTGCAAGGATGACTATGGGTTGGGTGAGCACGTGCGGCAGCTACCCTGCAACCACCTGTTCCATGATGGCTGCATCGTACCCTGGCTGGAGCAGGTGAGTAGGTTCCATGGCCACTGGGCATCCCTGCCCCCACCTGCCTCTGAACTGCTCCCCTCTTCCCCTCTGTCCCCACACAGCACGACAGCTGCCCTGTCTGCCGAAAGAGCCTCACAGGACAGAATACAGCTACCAACCCTCCAGGCCTGACTGGGGTGAGCTTCTCCTCTTCCTCGTCATCATCCTCTTCCAGCTCGCCCAGCAACGAGAACCCAGCAAGCAACTCCTGAGCCCTTGCAGTCCCTAGAGAGCATAGGACACGCCCAGCACCAGACACCAACGGCCCAGAGCTTGGGAAGTGCCCCCACACACCCCGTGGCTCCCACGGACTCCTGTGTGGCCGCACCCTGGCTGTAGGCAGAGGCTCGGAGGACCCACGGCTTTCGGGCTGCACAAGAGGCCAGCCCACCCCAGGGACGCCGCAAGGCGCCATGGGTGAGGGATATACGCGCCTCTAGGTATCCTGATTCCCTATCCTGTTTGTCTCCAACCTCACCCTCCATATGTTCAACAGCGGGAAGGTTTTATAATTTTAAATTATTACTGCTTTGAAATAAACAGCCCTGCATGGTCTGTGGAAAGATGGGTAGAGCCCCTCTGCCCCCGTGGCCTGGCCACCCACTCCTACCTCCAGTGCGGGGGTCTCGGGACCATCAGGATGACCAGCAGACAGGACAAAACTGCTCAGAGACTTTTTTAAAGGAAAAAATATGTGTATCTGGAAAGTTATTTAAAAATACACCTACTTCGGGAGCTGGTGGTTGGCCTATTCCTTCTGCGCCAGCCCCTGGGGTTGTGCCTCATGGGCACCAGCCGACACTACTGTCCCAAACTGCAACCCTGGGAGTGGCTGGCCGCCTTCACCAAGAAGGTGCAGAGTGTTTCTACGTTGGGAAGCCCACCAGGCTATATTGTCAGGTGGGGCCTCCCCAACCTACCCCAACACCCAGCCCTTCCTGCAGCCTGTGTCCACACACAGGCTGTTCTGGTGCGCCGGGTTATCTGGGTGGAGCCACTGGCCCTGACCACAGTGAGAGTCCCCTCTGCATGCCCTCATAAGTGCCCCTGACTTTGTTTTCTGTGTTTTAAGTGGAAGGCAGTGGCTGGGAGAGGTGGGAGCCTCACCCCAGCCCCAGGAACTTGCCTGTCCCAAGCACAGTATTCTACCTCAGCTTGGGAGGGACTCCCATGTTAGTCCCCCACAAAACCCCATCGGATAAGTGGTATCATTATCCCTATTTTAAAATTTTTAATATTTTGTTTGAGAGGAGTTGAGAGAGAGGGAAGGGAGGAGGGCCCACCCCTTCCCTGTCTCCATAGTTGTACACATCATTAGTTGTGACATGGTAGATGTCACACAGGTGGATGTGGGGCCACTTAGGGCAGGAACCAAACGGGGCCTTCCATATGGGAGGCAAGCACCTTCGCCTCAGAGCCATCTAGGTGGAGCCATCTAGGCAGTTAACCAGTTATGCTACAGCTCAGCATATGGATTTGCACAGGCTAAGGCTGGGACTCAAACCCTGGACCTCACAATTGTGAGGCAAGTGCTCAACCGTTAAACTATCCCGGCAACCCCATTTTATAACATGGGAAACAGGCCAGGAGCAGAGTTGCCTGTTCTAAGACTGCAGAGCTGAGCCCTGGGGTGGGGAGCCCAGGTGTGTTGGGAGGGCAATGGGCACCCTCACTGCAGACAGTATTCTCCATGTCCCTCCCCCAGCCCATGGAGGATGCTGATATATGAGATCCCTGCCTGCAACCCTCCGCTCCCTGACCCCCAGAACAGAGGAACTGAGGACATGCCTGAATCTCAGACTTTCTGTGGCTGCTGTGACAAAACCTTGTGGCTTAGACCATACATTTATCCTCTGACACAGAAAACCAGGTAAGGGCAGGGCCAGTCCTGGAAGCCCCAGGGAGATCCTTTTCCAGCTTCCAGAGGTGCCCTGTTCCTGGCTCATGGCCCCTCCTCCTTCGTCACCGCCAGCAGCACAGCCTCTTCCTATTTCTCTGACTGAGCCTTCTGCCTCCCTCTTATGAGGACCCTGTGATGACACTGGGCCCCCTTATAATCCAAGGTCATCTGCATCTTAGGCCTTAATAGCCTTTAAAATCCCTCTTCCATGAGAGGTGACATGTCTGCAGGTTCCAGGACCAAAACCAATCACCTTGTGGCGTGTCTGTTGCTCCCAGGCTCTTCCCTCACTTCCTCAACACACCAGACGGTGCCCACTGCTGAGCCTTTGCTTAGGCTGTGTCCTGGACCAGGGTGCCCTTCCCAGACCTTCCAGCCACCAAAGGCTGAATGAATCCTTCAGTCTCCAGCCAGGGAGGTGCCTTGTCAGGGCCTCCTCACCCACTAGTTCCTGACCAGATACCTATAGCCCCTGTTCAGCTCAGTGTCCACCCCCGCCCCTCAGACTCAGACAAGCTCCCCAAGGGCCATGCTATGTCTGGGGGGAGTACTGCAGTGTCCCCAGTGCCCAGTAAACAGCAGGCACTGAATGCTTGGGGAACGAATGAGTGACCAGACATGGCTCAGCCATGGCCTAGGCCTTCCCCAGCCTCTGGCCCCTGGCGGCCTACCCAGGCATTTTCTGGAGTCTTGTCCAGCCATTCCTCACAGCCCCTCAGGGCCTCAGGAGACTAGGACGGGCAGAAAGTGGGTGGATAAGTGGTGCCGCTGGGTCTGGTTTCCACGCCGCGGTACTCCCCGCCTGTCCAGTGCCAGGAACATGGGCCCGCCATGGTGACGCCAGCGGAGCGAGGCATAGGTGTTGTAGCCATTCTCCTCGATGCGTTCCTGGAACCTGCAGTGGATGGTGTAGACCCGCTGCCGGGTCAGGCATGTGAGGTGGCCACTGGATCCACCTCCCACCAGTGCCTCCCAATACCGGCCACCCCCACCATGCACTCACCGACCCATAGAGCCGGCCCCTGCGGCTCATGGCAACGAAGAAGCCGGTGTGCACGGCCTTGAGGGCCACAACGCCCACGTGGATGGAGCGGATCTCTATGATGCCTGTGGGAAAGAGATCAGTCAGAGCCCTGGGCCACTGTCTTCCCCCACACCATTCATCCTTTCATTCATTCAGCACCACCTATGTGTCCGGTCCTGTGTTGGGTGTGGGGATGCACTGGGGACCACACAGGCCCCACCAGGAGATTCTCTGAGGATGTGGCCCTGGAGGCTGGAGGATGTAAGTGGGAAGGGGCCTGGCTTTCTCTGGGACACTGGGGAGCCATGGCAAACTGTGGAGCAGGGGAAGGCCCTAGTTAGGCCAGGGGTGAGAAATGCAAGACAGAGGTGTGTGTCTGCCTACTTGAGTTGCTGATTTCAGTAAGAACAAGCAATGAGTAACTGACCATGCCATGCTTGGCCTCTTCCAAGGTCCTTACCACCACTGCCATGTCCAGCCCTGACAGCTGGGTCAGCAGCAGCAGCAACACAGTCATGAGGAGACACAATGCCACATAAGCGGCAGAGCCCACGCAAAGGCCTGGGTGTGGGATGTGGAATTTACAGCACAGTGCATTCAACTTGATAACAGCCAGTAATGCTGCTTGAGTGCTAATTCGCTAATTGGATACCATACACTGTACCCCCACTAAGCCCACACAGCAGCTCCAGGCAAGAGGTGCTGACTGTGCCCACTTCCCAGAGGGTAAAACTGAGGCCTGGGAAGTGAGAGAGCCAGCTTTGGGCCCCATCTGCTGGTAGCTGACCCTGAGTAAGCCCTGCCCAGCTCTGAGTCAATGTTTCCTGTCCAGTGAAGCAGGACTGCAGGTATAGCCTCAGTCCCACCCATCCACTGGGGGCTCATATGGAGTCAAGGCCTTGCCCTCCAGTCTTCAGTCTGGACTTGGAAGCCTGAGGCAATGGGGAGCTCATCCCATGACCTTGCACCTGCTGTTCCCTTTCTAGGCCCCTGGCTCCTCACACATGGTCAGCCTCTTCTGTCTATATGAGGTTCAATTGAAGCCTCCTTCCTCAGAGAGGTCCTCCAGAACTTACAAAGTGCCCCCCCCCAGCCACCTGTCTTACATTGTCCTGTTTTTATTTTCTTTGCACCCCACATGGTCCCCTCTAAAATGATCCTATTACTTGTTAAACTGTTCTGGAAGCCTATGAAAGTGGGTGCTGTCCTGGTTACTGCTATGTTCCCTGTGCCCAGCAGAGCATACAAGAGGTATCCAATTTTTTTTTTTTTTTTTTT